>BMAV01026307.1:93669-121482 GCA_019973955.1 Trichonephila inaurata madagascariensis | reverse complement strand
ATCGACAAAATCGAAGCTGAAGAACCAACCAAAAAAGTAAAAAAAAATCAAATCCTCGATAAAATGCGCTTTAAACAATTTCTATGGAAGGCGTAGAAGGTATTTTAACTCCTCACCACATATCCCCCACAAATCCAGCATAATAGAATAAAATTCCTTGTATATTTTTATTTACTTTTTACCCGCCAAACCTCTTTTCTTTTTTTAGAATCCTGGTTCTAGGTGATTCATCGCTTATATTAGCATGATCTTGAATGATTCATAAGAGAAGGATTTAAATTGCTGCCCTCTTTTTCCTTAAAAAACATGCCAAGGAATAAAGTAGTCGCCTAGCATTCCATGCATGGAATGCTGGAGCAGAGTTGGCATAATAACGCCAGAATTCTAATTTTTTTATCTTATTTTTTCCTCGCCACTGCGCCTATCCTATAATTGCCCCTACCAACCAAGCGCGGTGAGAATCTGGCTACTTTGCGATTCGTGCGAGTTGATTTGGCTCGTTTTAGTGCGAAATTTTATTATGCCAAGTCGTAATAAAAGGCAGCATGAGCGACAAAGGAACATAGGAAAAGTGGAGCATATTGGAGTTAGTGGCCATAAAAGAAACATGATTTCTAGTGGAAGCAGGAATGAGGAACAGACACGAATTTTTTTTTTAGGGGACCTGACTTTAATCATGCAGCTTGATCGGGGTAAATTAAGGCATGTTTCAGGCTGTTGTGCAGGTACATGATCATCAGATAAAAAGCAAATTAAGTATAAAAAACAAGATACTTTGTGCTCGAAAAATATACACGACAAAAGTAAAAATACCGCTTTAATGCTTTTGGCTGCTAAAACAGGGCATATATCTTGTCCAGTATCAGTTATGTACCCTCATAAAAACAAAAACTGGATAATCGCGTGATTTTGCAGTCAAAATTTTGTATGCTGAAATAATTATCTGATGACACAGAATGAACTTCTGGTGATTTATTAGTAGCATAAGATTTTTTTTCCCTCAACATTTGTTATCTTTTATGATTTAGTATTTAATTAAGAATACAATTTATGAAATCGAGTTTCTGACTTTTTTTGACGGTTAGTTTCAGAATAAAGGAAATAACAGATAACTCTGTGACAAAACTAAAACAATTAAATTCATGCATTGATACTCTTTACCATACAATAGTACTTTTAGATATATTTTACTAATTTATATTACCAATTACTTTAAAGTATATACATTTGTAAGGAAAAATAAAACTTAAATTTAAACAGTTATTCACAATATACCAGTTTAAGGTTCCTGAATTGTATAATCGATAACGATCAAACAAAACGGAAACATGAATCTTGCGTCGATAAATTGGTTGATAATGAATGCTCGTTTCAAAGCCTCCGCCACGGTAGCCTAAGGGCTGTGGTAGCCCAGTGGTCAAGGTATCGGATTATGGCAGGCATGTAATGAGTTCGAGCCCATTACCACTAAAGCCCAGTACCACTAAAGACCCGCCGTGTAGGGCAGCGATGCACGTTAAATCTGTCGAGAGCTGAAACGTCCTCCCGTTGGTGTGGTGTGGTAGTTAGGAGAAGGCGTGCCAGCTCAGGTGTCGTCCATGTCACTTGACCATGGTTCAAAATTACGTGGTCCGTCGCTAAAGGCCCTAGTGTAGCTGAACAGTGCTAAGTTAATATTCACTCACTCACTTACCACGGTAGCCTAGTGGTCATGGTCACGAACTCGTGACCGCCATTTTCGAGTCGCGGTTCCGAGTTTTGATGATACTGCAGAACTGCCGTGCAAAGGAGCTGATGTACGTTAAATATGTCACAGCTCAAAGTCATCCCGTTGGAGTGGTGTGGATAGGAGAGTAGAGTACCAGCTCAAATGTCGTTCTTCTTACTTGACCGTGGTTCAAATTACGCAGTCCATCACCAATAAATTCCGTGTTGCTTTAGAACGCGACGTTAATCAACACTCATTCACGTTTGAAGTTACGTACCAATAACCTGGTATAGCTTCCTAATGTGACGTTGATATATAATGCCAATCAAGGGACTGCTGTCAATCCTCGTAATTTCACGCAGTGGTCAAATAACAAGGGCAATAACTGAGGTACACCTTCTCTCCAATCTTCTATGTTACATCAACGTGATGATTTCTGAAGGCTTGGCAGATTTAACGTGCATCAATCCCTCCTACTATTAGCTCACACACTCTATATACACTGCTGGCCACCGTAAATGCAACACCCTGAAGGAAGCATGCAAATAACATGAAATTTACAACATGCATTAGCAGAGGTGAGATATGCAAATGATTACAATTTCAGCGCAGACACACATCACGCGCGCCTGTGGCGCCACTTCAAAGCGCTATTTAAGGCTTGGAGATCTCGACGATTTCAAATTCGACAATTGTTTTGTGTGTGTGTGGTTTTATCAAAAAACGATCAGTTATGTGTCGTAGAAAGCAGCGATCAGCTTTTGATCAAGTATCCGAGTTCGACAGAGGAAGGATAGTGGCCTACCTAGATTGAGGATTATCTTTCAGGGAAATTGGTAGTCGTATTGGACAAAACCAAACAACTGTAATGCAGATATGTGACCGTTGGATGCAGGAGGGTACGACGGACCAACGTGGTCGATCGCATCCACCTCAATGCACCACTTCACGTGAGGACAGGCAAATTATGCGCATGGCAGTGACGGATCGCTCAGTCACATCACGAACCATAGCACAGTACTATGAGTCTGTAACGCATCATTCAGTGTCTACGTGTACCATTCGACGCCGTTTAAAGCAGAGTGGTCCATCCGCAAGACGTCCATTGCTTGGTCTACCTTTGACGCAGAACCACAGACGTTTCAGCCGCCAATGGTCCGATGAAAGAAGGATGTGGGCTGCAGAATGGAATGAAGTTGTCTTTACTGACGAGTCACGCATCCGTTTCCAACACCACGATGGTCGGATTAGTCTGGAGACACAGTGGAGAGCGGATGCTGAACAGCTGCGTTATTCGCCGCCACATTGCACCGGGTATTATGGTATGGGGCGGTATTGAATATCACTCTCGCACTCCTCTAGTACTCATTGCCGGTACTTTAAACAGCCAGCGCTACACATCTCCGAGGTGTTGCAGCCAGTTGTCCTTCCTTACCTTCAGGGCTTGGCCTCAGCCATATTTCAAAAGGATAATGCGGGACCACACGTGGCACGCATTGTCCAAAGATTCTTCGTCAATCACCAGATCGAATTGCTTCCCTGGCCGGCTCACTCTCGGTATCTTTCGCCGATAGAAAACATGTGGTCCATGGTTGCTCAACGATTGAGCCAAGATTACACCCCCAGCTGCCACACCAGATCAACTTTGGCAACGTGTGGAAGCTGCTTGGTCTGCTGTACCCCAAGAACACATCCAAAGTCTCTTTGAATCAATGCCGAGGCATGTAACAGTGGTGATCTCCAACGATGGCGGCTACTCTGGCTACTGATTTTGGCAGGAACCACACTTCACCTAAGTCTATAAATTTAATCATTTGATACTTGGTCAACATGTTATCTACAAAATAAATTTTGTTGTGCTATCTCTTGTCTTTCTTGGTGTTGCATTTACTGGTGGCCAGCAGTGTATTTATTTATCTTGGTGGAATTTTCAATCGTTAATAAAATACATTTTAAAGCGCTCAATTGAGCTGAAAGTTTATATTCATGATTATTTTGGATGACAATACAATAACTTAATTATATTAATAAAAATTAATTGAATGAATTTAATTATTTAAGAAATTACAAATGCAGCCACGTTGGCTTCACTTTTGGCGACCCTTTTGGCGACTTGTGTCAAAACTTGAAAAGGTTTTTTCTCACGTTTTAAAGCATTCAGTTGAACTGAAATTTTATAGACACAATTGGTATGGATGACAAAACGATACTTTAATGTTAATCAATAAAAATTAATTACCGCTTAATGTTGTGATTCTGTCCTATGTATATACATATTTATATTATCAGTAACTATTTAATTAAATGTAGCTAAAATAAAATTTTTCTTTGTTGATCTAAGTAGGAATTGACTTAATTTTTTTTATATTATTTGTTTTCTAGTGGGTCACATAGATATGTCAGCTACTTCACGCGTGCCGTATACATGGGCTAGTTATTTCACGCGGGACACAATTTAAGGATAAATGGGGGAAGGGGAGGGGGAGAAATGCTTGAAGACCAAGATAACATTGGAAATTTAAAATGTGGAAAGTTGATCAAAATATTATAACTCCTGTTCTGCTTTTTTAATTATTAATTTTCATATTTTTATTTTTGTAACTAACACTAAATTTGTCGCATTTAAGAAATACTCATTCACAATTTCTGCATCAGTAAACGGTTTCATATGATTACGAATAATATAACAATATTCATAGGATGTCTTTGTTAACCCCAGTGATATTACCACTTACAAAACACTTTTTTACTGTTGCAAATATTTTTCAAGAAATTCTATTTATCACCTCTTCGAGGATAAATGTCATTGAATGATTCCTGTTAATTGGTATTTTGTAAATACAGCACTTTCGCGATAAAATCAAACAATTACTGATCCATGTTTGTTTTTCACTACAACATAGTCTACCTTCTGATCGTCTTGAAACGATAGATTTTCTTCGAATATTTTTCGTTTGCAAGACACGAAAGATTCATAAAAATTAGTTCCATTCATAAAATGGTCGTTACTCCACTGTTGCCTGTTACCACTAATCAGAAAAAAAAATATATCAATTCGTACTCATAGGACATCGACAGCAAAAATCAAAATTTATGTATTTGATTTCTTAACAAAGAATTTCCGAACAAATTTTTATAAATAAATGAATTTTTCAAAGCAATGGGCCATGACCGGGCCACTTAAAAAAGTTCGGTGGGTTTCATGTTAAGTATCGCTGCTCTACACGATTCGTCTTTAGTTGAGCCAGAATTTTAACCAATGACAAGAAAGTAGCCCTGCTTAGCTCAAGTTCGTGATCCGGACACAAAATACGAATTAAAGCGATTTGAATGTAGTTTTTTATCGTACAAATCTGCTTAAATATATCTCACTTATTGAAACTACACTGTAATTATATATTATTCCTAAAAATACTTATTGCATAAAGTTTCAACCACAGCAGATCTGAAATCTCATTTTAAAATGATGTTATTATTTAATTAAGGTTTAAAATACATGTTTTTTATAAAATTTTCTCTTTGTTGAAAAACCAACATTCAGTCAAAATAACCCTAAATGTTGGCTTTTCTTAAAAAATTAATTTTTTGTATTGCAAGCTAAGAAATTACCCAAAATTTAAAAATAAATATATATATTGCATATTCACTTAGTTTTATATAATTTTTTTAAATAAAAAATATGCACTTTTATGTCTGTTTTCTTTAAAATTATGCGACCCTTAAGGGGTTAAATAGCCAATGATATTTACTTTCTACGCATGAAGAGTTTACTTTATGACAGAAAATCCTGCAACTTCTCCATGATTAACATACTCTCCAATCATGGTTCACTGGTTAATACGTTTAATTAAAAGTTTTTTAAGATCAAATGAAAAAATAAATATTAATATTGAGTTCTGAGAAAAAAAAGTAAATCCAACAAATAACTAGGTTTATTTTCAATAATAAAAATTAATTTTGTGCGGAATGTTGAATTTTCAAGAAAAAAATATACATACTTTCAAATCTCAGAGGATTCTTATTAGTTTCTATTAAAAACAAATAATGATCATCAGATTGAAAATGGTATCCATGCATCAGAAAAATACATTGGATTGACAATAAAATTAAGGTGACAGGATACGATTTACGCAAAACTTTTTAATTTAAAGATTTTCAAAAAAGGATTTACAGACACGTCAAACTATGTATAATAAAAGTTGGTATGGGTTTTGCGATAAGATGATTGGTATTTGTACAATAATTCTTTTTATGAATGCTTATTGAAAATTCATTAAAAAATGTATGAATTCTGTATTCAATTACTTTTTAAAAAAATAAGTTTTGCTTTGATTCAAAAATGCATACCAACTTTTGTTACATGTACTCTATTATCAATAGGTAAAATGAAATTCAAAGTATTAGGCACAATAGAAAAAAAGCCTTAGCATTTTAAATGAAGGCAAACTAGTTATTTTATTTTTCTGAGATAAGACAGTTTTTAAAGTTTTGATTTGCCATAGGGATGTGGATAAAAACGAAAGTAAAAGCTATCATAATTCTGAGTTTTTTAAGTTTAGAGGTTTCAAATGTTGTGAGGTTATAGAAAAGTATATAAAGAATAATTTAAGCTAAAAAAAATTAGATTTGATTTTTTTACAGATTTTTGTCAATTGAATCGTACTGTGTCCTCTTAATTTATAAATTCGATTTAGTATGCAATCAAAAATGCATTGAAGTATAAAACTTACTTTCTAACTTTCCATTCTAAATATCACATTTTAGACTTTATTGACATTTCAACTCTTTTTTTAGTATCTAGTTTACAAGATGCTTTTTTAAAAGTAAATTTATTGCTATTTGAAAAAAAGTGTGATGTTTACATTTCTTAAAGTTTATCCAGAAGATATGCCAAAAGCGTTTCGCGAAGTATGTGTAGTTTACGGATCGTGTAAGATGTTTCAAATCTACGTAGAAATCCTCTAATATTTTTGTAGAAATTCTAAAGAGGGCTTTGGGATATTTTACCATCGCCAGACTTTACAAGCAAATTTTTTTCCGTACATATTTTCAAAGCAGTGAAGCTGGATTTGCTTCTTTTTCCGAGTTCTTATTTTTGAGATATTCGTATCCAGTTCATTTTTTTTTTTTTTTCGTCGTCGTTTTTACATTTATTTATATCTGACTTGCTTTTCAATTTCTGCAAGTATGAATGGTTTTCACGATAACCAAAGGTGTTCTGAAACATATTTTTGAAAAAATATTTTGGATGTATAGAAGCTGGAGTTATTTACGGTAAAAGAACTGAGAAGATGGGAATTTGGTACTTTCAATCAGTCGTGTGAATAACATGGTGACAATTTGCATACTACCTTGAGTTTTCTCTTTCAGTGAAATGATCAAAAAAGAGCTTTGCATTGAATAACTGAAAGTATAAATTGCATGTTTATGCATAGAGCTCCAAAAATTATTAGTTTCATTTTTCGTTTGCATTCATTTCCTTAAGGTATCCGACTACGTTCGGAGACGTGATTTTGCAAAGGCGCATTAATGGATAGTATTTATGATATTTAGTGTCACTTAGGTTAGAAAATGTATATAAAATAGTTTTAAGAATAGTATTACAATAAAAAACTATTTTACAATATTTTGACAAAAAATGAACATAGAATGACCCATTTTAAAAATATTCTCCTTTTGTGAAAAATGCTTCTATTATAATAATATTTCGCCTTTATATAGCTCAGACCTCTATACAGAGTCTCAATTAGAATTTTTGAAATATATAACTTAGAATGGATTTATCCATATTTTACGAAAACAGAGGGGAAAAATTTTAAGAAAAAAACGCCGATAGTTACTTCAATTGGTGGTAAATCTGAAAATAATGTGAATTTTTCAAAAATCATAGTTGACCGTCTCCACAGAGGTCTGAGTTATATACAGGCAAAATATTATTATAATAGAAACACTTTTCACAAAAGGAGGACATTTTGAAAAAAGGTTATTCTAAGTTAATTTTTTGCCGTAATATGGTATTTAAATAATTTTTTTTTTTGACAAAATGTCCTTAAAACAATTTTATACATGTATTCTAATCTAAGTGACACTAAATATTATGAAAATTATCCATTTATGCACTCTTTTAAAATCACGGTTCCGAACGTAGTCGGATACCTTAAGCGAAACATGTTGACTTGGGAGATTTCATTAAATACAGGAGGAGGAAGTTGATTAAAAAGTATTTTTTTTCTAAAAGTTTTTAATTGACCTTGAACTCCTTTTATAAAGTCCATTCATCGAGAAATGCTATGTATCGATATATATTAGCTATATAAAACAGTCGCACACCCAGTACAGTGGTTAGATACGCTGACTACTGTGTGCCGTAGGGCCTGGTTTCGAATCCCGGAGAAGATATGGTTGTTTGTAAATGTATAGTGCTTTTGAGACATTGGGGTACTCTAAATATCCGTCGTGTCGCGCGAGTCCTCTTATGGGGTCGGTGGAAGAGATGTGGGAGGCCCCTGACTCCCCCCCCAGAGTGATCTCTTTTTAAATTGGGGTGGAACCGAGCTAAATCATACTGTCACATTGTTTTGTGCTCAAGGCTACGGCCAACAATAGGCGTACATCTAGTAGTCAAACTGTTTTAGGTGCTGGCAACTTTGCTTCCTTCCATTCCGGAAGGACAAAACATCAGCTATATAAAAAAATGTTATATTATAAATGTTTAATTTATATTCTTGTTTATTAAAGCAAACATTTGTGTCATGAACAGTTAATTTATGTGAATAGTATTATTAAAATATTATTGTAAAAACAATTGTTATGCATTTTTAAAGATTATGGTGAATTTCGCATTTCAGCAATACAAAAAAATATTTAAATAAAATACATTTGCGCATTAATTCATCCATAGCTTTTTTTAGAAACATTTGTGAACGTATAGTAATGTATAACAAATACATACAAATGAGGTGCACAATATATATATATATAACTACCTTGAATAACATAAGTTGTAGGCAGTGTATAACCAAAAAAAAAAAAGAACTGTTTTGCACCAGAATTATATTTAAGAATGTGTATTGTGTTAACTTTGATGATCATTGAAATATTTCATTACATGAAAGTTTGTATATTGTGTTATAAATATTTTTGTATGACTCCCGAGAGATCCTAATGAGCAAAATATTTATACATAAGTGCAATATACAAAATACAATCAGAGATTAAATTTAAACTAATAAGTAAAAATTAAGAAAGAAATAATCAATGATCCTGCAGTGATCATCATGATCACTATATTATGATCACTATATTATTATACCAATCAATGATCCTATATTATGATTTACTGCAGTTTTTGTCATGTAAAAGTTTTGACATGCAGTTTTGTCATTTTTGAGCACTACATTGAAAATTAAGGGATACACATAAGCAAAATACTCAACATTGGGAAATTTAATCCGTTAGAGCTAATTAATTAATTAAAGATATTCAACTGTAAAATTAATTATATCCACTATCCACTTAAAATAAACTGTCAAATCGTTTTCTAAGGTCTTCATTAACATACAAAAAATTAAGACCCTTTCCTTTTGACATTAACTACTTTTTTCGGAACAAAATGACAATCTTCGCAATCCGATCAAAATGTCAGCTGAAAACGTATAATTTCTGCTATAAAACTATTAGCCCCTTCCCCGCTAAAATACTCAACATGAAACCTGTGCTTCCATATATCTTGGAAGAGTGGATTTAAAAGAATATTCGTCAGAGTATTCGTGTAAAAATTGTTATTCTATGTAATTTTAAAGTGAGAGGTACTTGTAAGTACCGTCGGTAGATAAAGGGTTACAGAGAATTTAATAACACACCTTCTATGGTAAGAATTCAAGTAATCGTTAAATAAGTAAAACAAACTACGTCGTGGGAGAAACTTTAAATAGGTAGATACATTAAAAATATGTATGATGTAAATAAGATTAAATTCCAATTCCGTTTTTGTGTTAAGTTGACAACTTAAACTAACTTTAGGAAGTTTACAAAAAGATTATTGCAGGTTTAAAAATATAAATTATAAATTTCTATCCCTATCGTTGTTAATAAATTAATTTCATAGGTAAGAAGAGACATTTTCAAAATAAAATTGCTTATACTTTTAGAAATAAATATTTGTTTTATTTGAAAAGTGAAGAGCATTTTCCAATAGAACTATAAGAATTGGACAGATTTCAAAAATAGGTGAAAAAAAAACCCTAGTTAATAAAGACTAAAGTTCAGACTAGAATTTTGAATGACACAATATGCCTTGCCAAATTTTTAAGCTGGCATTTTCTAAAACTCTTACTTGATTCGCTGTACTGTTTACTTCAATCAAATTCATCGGAACGTGTTCAGAAGTGTATGTATTAAAGAAAGTCAAGAAGCTAACACTTCTAGCTATTTTATATATCTGTTTATTATTCAATAATGTAGCATATATTTCAAAAGTTTAACCTATCATGCGACGTTTTTTTAGTGATATTATCGTACATTTCCGAATATATGCCGATGAGTGTATAAGCCAATAGTGCATATTTTCATCAAAAATTCACCTAAAAAAACAAAACGCGCATAGAAGCCGAATTGAGCAGAAAAAAAATCCCTGTAAATTTCAAGTAAGTGGCCATGAGAGCCAAAATGTTGTTAAACGAATGGAATATTTTCCAATGAAGTTGCTGTAAAGCAGTTCTTCTCAATTTTCAATATTTGTGACCCAATATTTAATCAATTTTTATCACCCCGCTCCCTCCATACAATAACAATGCATTGAATTCAATCTTTTCTTTACTTTGACGCTAAAGCTACGATACGACTTTAGCCCCTTAAGTGTCACGGGCATATATATACGTCTCACTCAGCCAAAACGTTAATTGCCACGGGCGTATATATATACGTCATTCCGAAGTACTATCTTTTCTATGCACTGCGATCCATAAAATTATTCCGAAGGCTTTAGAATGTAGTAAAAGGACCTTGGGAGAGTGTTTGCGAAGTATTTACTTATTTCAAAGGATTTGCTTATGTATCACATGCACGCGTCTACGAGGAAAACGGAGGCATTAGGGAGCGAATCGCGTACATTTCAAGCAGAAGTTAATTATTAATTATAAACTGTACAATTTATTAAGATAAGTGTTAATTTTTGTATGTAATTTTTTATATGATAATCCCATTGAGTCACTGGTAATTATTAAACTTGTTCTTAACTTAGTATTGTTAAATTATTTTGAAATACATTGTAGAGTACTGACGCATTTATAAGGGTATTATGTCAGTGTAAACGCGTATTTCATTCTCTGAAGGAAAAACTCGTTGCCTGATCCCTTTAACTGCAAATATATCCCTATATGTAAATGTAAATTTTACAGGTTTTGGAAACTCGGATTTAGATCTAACTTTGAAGGATTTATGTGACTTTTCTTTTAGAATAAAAAATTTCATTCAAACATCTAAAAAAATTAAAATATTAAAATACCTTGTTCATTAGTTAATGAAAAATAAAGCTAAAATATTTTTCTTAAATTACGTTTTTTCCCGATTTAACGCGCGTGAGCCTCTTTACACGGCGGGTCTTCAGTGGCTCTTGGCTCGAACCCATGACATGCCACTCACGAATGACCAGTAGACTCCCACGGCTTCGTATAAAATGGTGAATACAGGCTACTAATAAAAAATAGAAAATCTGAGTATAACGACTATGAGCATGTGACAATATCTACCCTTTTCCTTAATTATTACCTTTAGAAAGAAATTGCTTGAAAAGGTCATTCAGAAATGTCCTTTTAGTAGATTTGTCACAGTACAAGTACTAAATATAATTACTTTTAGATTTAAACTGACACAAGGTATTTGAAATAATTCTGAATAGGAATTTTTCTCCGGTCCAACCCCTTCAAGACCGGCGAAAGGAGAAAGAAAAGTTTTCCCAGGCCCTCACATTCCGAGAGTATACGCATGCACGGCACCGGGCGAATTTCCCTGCTAAGCCGAATTTCATTCAAACATTCATATAAAATCTTTAATGCAATCAAATGCGCTAAAATTTTTAATTTACTATTTTTGATAACATCTGAATGCACAGTACAAATTTTTTCGATATATATTTAAAAAAACAATTGTGAATTTAAAAAAAAATGCTATCATTTTCATAACAAAAAAGTACTCTTTTTACCGTAATGATTAAAATAAAATAGACGCAAAACTTTCAAAATACTATCTGGCAAATCTCAAACGATAAATTTACTTTCACATAAACTTGCTGTAGCTAAAAAGGACACAAATCTTTTAAATAACAGCTAATATATCATTTATTATTTTTAATTAATCGTAATACTGCTCATAGCTTTATTAGTATCATATTTTCTGTTCTTATGGTTATGGCATCTCTAGTTACCACAGAAACGAAAAAAATCTCGTTTATTCTTACAGAATTAAAATTGATTCAGTAAGAACAACAGATTCTTTTTTGTTAAAAATAAATCACCGCGTTTGTTCTACAATCTGCTTTTTAAATGTCTTTGAGTATTAAAATTATTGTTGTAAATACGAATTGTAAATAAAATAAATACTGACACTCTTAGTATGAATGTCTGATGCCCAATGAGAACTAATAAGTTTTCTCTCCATCTTTTTCCAACTTATTAATCAAAATATAAACAGAAATCCAGAACGCAATAAATCACCAACCTTTAAATGCCCGATTCTCTCGAAAAATCTAAACATGTGCAGCTGTTTACATTCATAAATATCCCGGATCTAGTTAAAAAAAAAAAAAACTCGGAGCCCAAAACACATATTAAAGTTCAAAATGTTGTGAAGAATCATTAGAAATAAAAAAAAATGGACTTTAACCGCCATCTAGTGTTTGCAAAAATTAATATTAAAATGTTCCAAACTCAGATCACATCGGTGTGAAATCATGAGCTTCAGAGCAGGGAAAGCGCAATCACATAATAATCTGAGTTTGGAACATTTTAATATTAATTTATGCAAATACTAGATGGCGGTTAAAGTCCGTTTTTTATGAGATCAAGCGTTTCACCCTCCAGGGCCCTAACGCTTGATCTCATATGTGGGATGATGTCCTGAACGGGTTAAGCAACGATTTTTAAGTCAAAATAATTCCGTTTTTAAAGTAATTTTTAACTTGTCAGCGCTTCATCTTTCTGCTGCTTGGAACGAAGAAATTCCGATTTAGATAAAACAAAAGAGTAAATTAAAAATCAATTCTTTGTTTAAAAAAAATCATAATTCTTTGTTCGAAAAATTCAGTTCCTATTAGATACAAAATAAGAATTCAAAACATTCAGCTTTGCATTTTGTAACTTCATCTCTATTTTCCTTCAAGTTTTTATCGATCAGTTTTAATTGCTATTGTTGACTTCTAAGCAAAGTATGTGCAATATTAATACACCAGAACATTCTATTAGTTCTTTACAATGAAACTAGACATGTAAAGCACTAAAGTCTTTCTTTGAAAGAATTTTAATATTAAGGTAGTTCTTTACAATGCGATATTTTCTATAAGACGCACATAAAGGCCAAGAAGAAAATGCATAAAATGTTTTCCATGCCACTATCTTCATAACAGTAAAAGCTATAAATCGTTTGTTTTGCAATTTTGGTGAACAATACGATGCTGAATCGCTTTCGTAGTTTTAAATGTAAAAGGAAATCGCTGGCAAATAAATTACTTTAATATATTTTATGGCTGCTACAGAACGATATGAAAAGTAAATGCAAAATGATGATGTAGCGCAAGATGCTTTGAGGAAAATATTTCGAGGAATAAGTTTAGATTATTTATGTATTACATTAAATCCCAACGTACTTAAAATAAATTTCATCCAATGGGCTGCGGAGATTTTAAGAAAAATTAATTTGATCTGGAGACATTCCGCTACAAATCATAATGCGCTGAAATTTTTCAAGTTTTAAAACAATGTTATCAAGAAAAACCTTGTAAATTTAAAAATTTTGTTCAAAATATTCTGTAGAATAATAAAAAGGCTGTCTTTCATATTAAGTATGCACAAAAATAATTTAACGGCAATTAAGACTTTAATCATTATAAAATTAAAATTTAAATGAATGGCCCTTGAAATTTTAAAAGTAAATTAAAAGGAATAAACAAAAGTGAAAACGTTTGTTTTTGAAAAAAAATATATAAATAAATTAAATTAAAAGTATAATAATAAACGTATTGAAAGCTTTTCATAATCAATTCATTGAATGTTAATATATTTTAGGGCTTATGATTTTCTAGAAATTTATCGAATAATGTAATTATTTTTCTGATAACACAACAGCTCTTGTTTGAATAGAGACAAAATGTCTGTTTCATCTCCTGATACAAGATACAGCCTCGTAGGAAAAAACGACTTTGAAGAATTTATCTAACATTAAAAAAAATCGAGCTTTACAATATTTAAAATTATGAACTAATTAATCTGTTTCCCCAAAACTAACTTTCCTTTAATACAACAGGAAATCAAATTCCTTTGATTTTTGTCTTGTTAACCCTCTCATTCAAATATTATCTGTTACTATTAACCATAAAACATTTGCAGTTTTTAGAAATAAACTGCTAATAGTAATTATATTGTACCGTTTTTTACACATTCTGCAAGTTACAAGATCTGAATTCATAATTCTCAGTGAATGAATATTAACGTCGCACTGTTTAGCTACACGAAGGCTTTTGGCGACGGACCACGTAATTTTGAACGTAATCTAATGATGTGGATGACACCTGAGCTGGTACCCCCTCTCCTAACTACCACAACACACCACACCAACGGGAGGACGTTTGAGCTCTCGACAGATTTAACGTGCATCGCTCCCCTTCATGGCGGGTCTTTAGTGGTACTGGGCTCGAACTCGCGTAACAAGGCCAGCCACTATCCGATACCTTGACCACTCGGCTACAGCGGCCACTTTATAATTCTCAGAGACAGTAATTTAGTCGCAAAATCAAATTTAATACCATTTTAAAAGTTTTTAAAATAGTATTTTTTTGTTTGTTTAATATCTATTGTTACAAAGATACTTATATAAATTTTTGAGGCATGTACTTTGGAGTAGACAAGAGGGGGGGGGGGGCCACCGGGCCGGGCTCCTCCCCCACACACACTATAGGCCTTGATTTATTTTTTCGATTCTTGATTTATTTTTTCGATTGATGATAATTCTATGTATACAGTACTTAAAATTTAATCGATTATTTGTTATTACCACTTTATTTTATTATTTAATGCTAATTATTAATTCACATTTTGCTATTTTTTTTTCTCAAAATCAAAAGAATAGGCCTGGCGATGTATTGAGGTATGATACGAGAATGGTGTACATCTGATCCGGCACCCTCCCCCTTGAAAAGTTTTTGTGTGCACCGCCGGACATTTACATGCATAAAAGTAATCAAATAAAGAATCAAGTACTTAAATATTGGTAAACTAAAAAAACTCAAATAGCTCATAACTCATTTTCTGAGATATTTGTCCTAGTTATCGTGTAAATAATCAAAACTCCTGAGAGAGGTTTTGGGTTTTAAATGAAGTCATGTATACTGTCAATGAATTGACGGGTTTCTCGTAATTTGCAGGCACGCTCTAGTAATAAGGATGCATCCGCGCTGGTAACTAAATCTCTTATTAAAAATATTTCGAGTCCGCAAAGAAATTTATTAAACAACTGAATGTGCTCAGAATCATGTCAAAGTGAAAGCCGCACATTTTACCCCTGATTTTGCGCGATATAAAAATAGAACGGCGCAAGCACTAGGTTTGAATTAAAAAATTTTCATTTAACTATATTTATATTTCACGTTGTCTATTTTTTTATCTTAATAAATATGTTTAAAAATACTTAAGGGGGTCCGCAATTTCATAGGAGCCCATGTTAAATTGGGTAAGATTATGTACCTTTTTCTCAGAAACTACATACTTCGCATGGATAAAATTTTTACAGTAGGTTACGTGTTCTATTAATAACACTTTAACGGAGGGTTTTATCTTTTTGTTCAAACTTAAATTAAATATGAATTTTTTAAAAATTGTCCAATTTCCCCCCATAAATTTTAGTTTAAAAAAGTCATGTGAAGCATTCGCCCGTGGGTGATGCCTTACTTCTTCGTGACATAAGGGGGCGGGAGTGAATAAAGAACAAGACGTTGCCACATAATCTTAATATATCTCTTTATTAAGATCTTAACTTAAACACTAACAATGATAATATTTATATTTTAAATTAGTGGATCCGAGGTGAGAAAACACACAATACGTATTACAAATAAACGCGATCCTGGCCACTATAATTACTTTACCGCTTACACATAACCTCTGTTTATACACAGTTCCTAATAATTAGTAGACCAGTTCTACCTCTTTATCCTAGCTAGCAGCAACCCTCTCGATTCTTCAGGGTATATTCCTTATCTCGCGTGGAATGGTATCCACCTTGCTTGAACGCACTTTCATGGATAGCTGACACTGGAATATCCGCTTGCTTCAGCTTACGCGTTTAAACTCAGACCCGCATAATTACTTCCCAAAAGGCCACCCGCTTACGTTAAACATCTGCTATTTAAAAGGTTCCTAATTTGCATAGTCACGTTTCGCTTCTGGATTTGGTTGGAAAGAATTTGCCTTTTTCGGCGCCAAAGAACCCAAGAGGAAAATTAATATAAAGCGCGATGAGCCCGTCACAGTCATATCTATAAAAGTTTGCTAGATATATATAATGCCCTCGATTACAATGTGTAAACATGTTAAAAGTCTGTTCACTGAAAATTTGAGGTTTATATGATAAGTAGTTTTTGAGAAAAAGGTACATAAAGAGAAAAATATTGCATTTTGAGAAATCAGGCTTTAAAGCGTAAATTTGTAATTTTTTGAGCATTTACTTTTTTTTAAATACTTTCCGGAAGCATATGAAGCATTTTTTTTTTACTCTGTTCGTACAAAAGACTCTTCTTATTTTATTCTTTTCATTATTTTTAACAATTTTGCCTTTTTTGGGATCTTAAGATGATCTCGTTGTGTTGCACGAACCCTACGCATATCTAGTTTTTTGAAACAGGACACACATTTTAGAGTTTTTAAATCCATAAATGTAGATCTTGGAATCACTGACCATATGGTGTTATCAATGGACTCATTTGGATTCTGGGTCTTTCCATCTAAACATTTTCTTAATAATATAGGGTCTCACCTAGATCTCTAAAATATGGCTTCATTTAATTCATTATGGGATATAGCACGTGTGTATGTTTTTATGACATAGTGCCTTTCGTTACATTCAGCTTCTATCTTTTGAAACTTGCACCAGGCATTTACAATCGCAGGACGCAGTCCATGCTGAGGGCTCTCGTTTGATGAAAATAAAGAACCCAAACAGCAGTTTTCATGCTGTGTAGATCATTGGTATTATTTCTAATAGTCATTCTATATCTTTGAATTTTTAATATTAAACTGTCGGGGAGTCTGTTACGACCACTTTGGCTTTCCCATCACTTAACATTTTTTCTCTGTTTCGCGTTTAAGATCCAAAAGACGTGTACCCATATACTTTTGGATAAGCCCAACACACTCTAATTTTTCCACTTGAACGTCCTATAGATTCATCAGAAACTCATGCAAGGGGAAACACAGGTGCTCCTAGCAGAGCTCATTTGATGCGTGTCAAGGAGTAGCTTCATTTAAAAAAATAAATAAAAATACTTCTAATTATCATATTTCCTCATACCATATATCATTTTAAACAAAAATATTTATACTTTAAAAAAATATTTAAAAAAATTGAAAATCGATAATTTTTTGAAAATTTAAGTGCCGGACCGCCTCAATATATGTACAATTTTATTATTTTTATTTTTGTTGAAGAGATAGTTATATTTAATGCCATGAAACCTTATGTTAAGAAATACCTTTAAAGGATGTAAAATTAAAAGAAATAAAATTTTAAATATCTTTATTATTGACCTCTATCCTCTATCTCTGCATGCATTATCGCGGGAATCTAATTGTTTCAAAAATACCTTACTGTGTGGCACGCTGAATCTTATTAGTAGATTGGTTTGGCACGGTCACAGCTAAAAGGTTGCCGATCCCTGGGGTAGTCTATGAACTTGTGTACCAGATGCTACGATGTTATTAATTGTTAAAATACTAAAAGGTTCTTTTTGCATTTACAGGCTATCAAGTCTCTGAAGCTAAAGGTCCTCCGTACGGTTCCAGCATGTATTCCAGAGACAAGTATCACGATACTATTAATGGAGAGGCTCTTAGAAGTCCCTTAAACGACGTGGAAGAAACATTCCATGAAGATATACTTATGAAAGAAATTATGGTAAAGTTTGTTTTTTAGTCTTAAATTTTCAAACGTACTGCACAGTAATATATATAATGTAAATACCATCCAATAATTTTATCCTTTTTTTGAATTTCTGATATATTTTAATTGGCAATTACCGATTATGCTCTAGAGGGCAGGGGTGGAGAACCTTTATGAGTCAACGTACCATTATTTTTAAAGAAATTCTGAGTGAGGTATAGAAGTGCCGTCAAATAATTTTGACTTGTGAAAATTGGAAAAATAATAAAACTAACTACTAACAACACACAAGACTCTTTAATTACTACAGAAAAATAATTTTGTATTTTACAGTAGTAAAAGTTTTAGTTAAACGTGTAATTAAAATTATATAAAGTAACTTTAGTGTGATTTCTGCTGTTGCAGATTAGATGACAAATAAATTATATTAAGATTGTAAGATGTTACTTGTAGCAAGCAGAATGCATGCTGAGTTGGAGTCATCTGCCAAATGGTTTCTAAAAAAGCGAGTCTTTAATATTATTCATCTCCAGTAGCGCACACAGGAATTTTTCAAGGGGAGGGGGTCCGGGGTTGAAAGTTCACCATTCATGTATCATGCTATTTTTGGTTTTGTTGATTTTCAGGAACAAAACACAGTAAAAAACTAATTATTGAATAAATAATTAGCATTAATTAATAAAATTAATCATTAATAACAAATATTTAATTAAATTTTACGTATTATATACTTAGAATTATAACCAATTGGAAAAAAATCAAGGGCTTTGGGGGTGGGGGGGGGTAAGCCCTTGTGTACGCCCTCCCTCATGTGCGCCACTATTCATCTATGAAAATAATGACTCGTAGGCGTAGGTTGATGAAAATAGGGTTAAAATGGCATGAGTCTGCTTCTTCAAACAGTTAAACGTGTCTGGAATCGAATTTAATGTTTCCAAAATTTCGTTACTGGCATTTTGACTTATATTGCTTGTTAATCTTTCTGTTTCAATCAATTCTAACTTTTTTTTTGTTTCAATAAATTTTTGAATCCTTATTGAACTAGACTAGAAATTAATAAATTGCATTTCAAATTCTTCTATTTCCATCTAATCGAATTTGGGAAAGTTCATTTAATAAAATGATGTCACATCAGCGTACATAATAAACTTGGACGTTTCTGATAATTCTTTGAACTGCAAAAATCTCACTGAAAATTCCTTTATTGAAGAATCAAATCGTGGGTGATCGTTTTGATCGGTGGTGTGCCCAAAATATTGTGCCCTGTGCCATCAATGGCACGCGTGCCAGTGGTTCGCAATCCCTGCTATAGGAAAAATAATTGCATAAGATGGGATGACTGAACAGATACTTAATATATATAAATTTGAGTAAATATATTCTCTTGTATATATATTAATTTGCTACAGACTTGAATTCAGTGTAATAGTAAATTGTTATAACGGTAATTAATAATTTCAAAAAATACTCATAAATTATCGGTTTACAAAAGATTGATAGAAATATTAAAAATTTGTCTCATCATAATATATGTGTTTTAATAATTAACTGACATTATTGCATACATGCACACGTAAAACATATGAGAATGATATTGAATATGTTGATAATAGTATCAAATAGACGACAGTTATCTATATTAAAATACAAAACAAAAATACTTCTTTCATCATATGCGTTAATATATTGTTAAATTTTATACAAAATTTGTAATTTTAAGATTATGGCCGTTGAAATAAATGTTTGCTAAAACAGTTCTTTTACGAATTCCTTTTCGGAAGGTAGTGTTTATATGTACCCACATGTATGATTCACTGATACTTGTATGAAATTATTCCACAGTTATTTATTTTTATATAATGAGATACATTTTATGAATTATATTTGATTTATCTAATAATTGAAAAATTTATCGCATATAATTATGTTAAGATGTGTCACAGCTTGAAAATGATTTTGCATTTATTATGGAAAGTTGCACAGCATTTACAATGGGCTTTTTGTTACATCGATTTATCTTTAAAAAAAACCCATTATTGAGCTATATTTAACTAACTATGGTATTTATATTTGCAATATATATTCTGAATGATATTTATTGGTAACATAGATAATTAATAAATATATTACTTTTAATTATTATAATTGTTTTTAAATTCTCAAGAATAATCATTGTAATATGTTTCAATTGTACTTATATTTCAGAAACAAGAAGCAGAACCAAGTAAGAGCCCAAAGATTGAACATAAAGTCCCAACTCGTAAGTTCACAAGTATTATAATTTTTTTTTTTTAAACCAATTCCTACTTCGTTCGAAAAGCGTACTGGAGCCATCTGTTGCAGTCAGTTGTAATAACGCAGAATAAATTAAAAAAATAAAATTTAATTAATGAATTAATATATGAAAAATCTGTATTAACATCACACACAAGTGTGTTATCCACTACAAGTTTAAAAAAATGTATTTGAACTTGAATGGACGAATATAAGGTATTTTATTAACGATTGAAAATTTGAACTATATATATATATAGGGAGAGAGTGAACTAATAGTAGGAACTGAAAAAATACAAATAAGCTTCTTTTAAAAAAAATTTAAAAACTAAAATGTATATCACTTTCATAAGCAAAATAATAGGATATATATAAGGTAACGTATAACTTAAAAGTGCCGCCCAGAACGAATGGAGGTTAATTACACTGACTATTGTGCCGTAGGGCCAGGATTCGAAACCCGGAAAAGGCATAAATGTTTGTAAATGAATAGTGCTTGTGCTGCATCGGGACACTGTAAATATTCGGCGAGCTGAAAGTCTTCTCGAGAATTTGTTAGTAAGGGAAGAGGGGTGGAGGAAACCCCTCCCCCCTCTTCCAAGGTCTTATCCCTCAAAATTAGAGTGTAACGAGAGACTCCCCCTTGTCACGATAAATGTCGTGGGGATCTGTCTGATGTAACTTGTAAATATCGAAAGGGTTAAGTAGCAACACACCCTATGATTAATATACGATTCCATATTTTCTAACGATGGAGTGATGAGAAAGTTTGTAGAGTGCCAACAACTGAGGTGCATCCTGGTCACTTTTCAGAATTACGAGTTCCGTGCCGCCCATCCAGTATAGTGGTTAGTGCCGCTGACTGCAGTACCGTAGGGCCTGAGTTCGAATGTTCAAATGGATGTTTGTAAATGTATAGTGCCTTTGCGGCATTGGGGTACTCTAAATAGTTGTCAAGACGCAAGTCCTCTCGTGAGGTTGGTAGAAGAAGAAAGGTGGGAGGCCTCTAACCACCCCCAGGGTGTTTTCCCTCGAAATTGGGGTGGAACTTAGCCAAATCGTGCAGTCACCTGTATGGTGCTTAAAACCACGGCTAACAACAGTCGTACTACTAGCCCCTTGCCCCGATGAATTTCGTGGGCCTTGATCTGATTTTACTGTCGATCAGGTGGAATAAATAACAACACAAATTCTCCATTGGAGGTAAATTTATATATTGGTCGTATCTTACCGTATTTTGTAAAAATTCTTAGAAATGGCTTACGATTGTTTTTTGAAAATTCCATTCACTAATAGCTTTTAAAATATTTCAATACTCTTTTTAAACAATAATAATTTGTTTCAATAATTTTATACTATACTAATTTTTTTTATCCTTTTACAGTTATTTTTTTTTAAAGTTGGATTAGTTTTCTTCTTCCTTATGATTTTAACAATAAACTATGTCGTTTTTGTTTCAAATCTACATCTATATAAATTCAGTTTTAAACTATTTATAATGGTTATGCATGTTATCTTCTGTGTTACTTAAATAAAAATGATCAAATATTGATTTAGAACTCTTACTAGAAAATTCAAATAATTTTTAAACAAAATGTATATTCTACATCATTTTGAACATACTAAAAAAACAGTATGTTCTTTTTATAACGCTTAGTCTGCAAAATTATATTTGATTTTAATGCATGTATTATAGTTTGTTTTGAAAGCATGAATATCTCATCAGAAGTGATAATCTTTCTACAACCATAATAAAAATATGTAAAAAGGTAACTTTTCACATTACATTAACTCAAAAATAAATCTCTGAAAAGACACTATTTTTTTTTAAATGTGTCGACTGAATTCAAACTCTTCACTCTCTCTATGCATCCAATCTTATTAAACTTACGGGATCGAAGAATTATTACAATTTTTAAAGCCACATTTTTTTAAAAAAAAAAAGAATTTTGATGAGATTTTAATACTAAAATACTCTCTGAAACTATGAATCAAAAAAGTACTTTCTCGGCCTCATGATTAAAAAATTCGAAGAAAGATAATTAAAATTTCTTCCACAAGAGGTGTTTCTTTGTGATTTTAAAGCGATGTCAAATTCTTTTTGACCACATAAAAGGGAATTTTAGAAGCTTGGGCCATTTATATGCAAATTACTGCAGATTAACAGCTTTGGGAATATCTTCCACTCAAGATTATGAAATGGTAAAGTTAAAAAAAAAAAACAATAAAAAATGCTTTTCATCATACGCAAAATCTTTTCAGTGGTACAGCCGGAATATCCCAAGAAGGCTTTATGTGGGTTTATCGAATAAATTATTAATTTTTATTGCACTTTTAGCGCTTTGTTTTATTTGCTCCAACAATGATGTAATTTTCTGGTACAAAAGAAAACGACCCGAGAGAATAAAAATGTATTAATTTATGTTTAGATAACGAATTTTTTCAAAGGCTTATTTAGATATTGAAACATATCTTTATTCAAAAATAAGCTTTTTAAGATAATATTTACTATACATAATAATTAAACATAAATCATGTGGAAGGCTGATTAAGAGATCTTTTTTTGTTAATAGTGAAGAAAATAACCATAAAAACTAAATGAAATTAATGATAAACTTTTAGAAATTACATAGTAAATTAAAAAATAAATGTACATAATGCCTAGAGGGAGCTAAAATAACAATAAATAAATACCAGCTTACAACTGCATTTGTAATTTAGAACAATGGGAAGATAATGAAATACTTAAAACCACAGTTTTAACTTTTATAACATGCCGTCTGGGTGGCGTAGTTGGTTTGTGGCTGGCCGTGTACGCCTAAGGTTGTGAGTTCAACCCCGGCCCAAGTCGGTGGATTTTCATGATGCAGAAAATAGACAGCGGCCATTTCGCATGATTATGTGGCTTGTAAAAAACCCTTGAGTGCCTGTTTGGCTTGGATGCTCTCTGCAAAATTAAAATACTAAGTTCGGTTTCGCATCGCCAGATCTCAGGTTCCTCCCTCTGTTGAGGAAACTGGGCGTCAAAATTACCTGCAGCGATTGGTGTCGCACTAAAAAGAGATACCAGCTTTCGGGGAATGTACTAGGTCTGCAGCGGTGAAACACCGATTCGATGTGAACATTAGAAATAAAAAAAAACTTTTACAACATTTTGAAACTTATTTAAATTTAACATGTATCAATCTCATTATTTTAAGCTGTTAGTTTGGACTTGAAAGGAAAAGACATGGCAATAATGAACGCTTTAATTTATCAAAGCCATGGCCTTCCTAGTTGACGATGTACTAAGCAGCTACTGATAAGATGGATTTTAAAGACTTCATCATAATATTGTTTATTCTTTAAACTTCCGACGTTTGCTATTGCTCTTATTCGCGCACGCGTGAAAGTTAAAAAATTTTTTTATTTAAATAATAAATATAATAGTATAGAAGGCATTCCAAAACAGATAGATTGAACAGATGATATAGAGGTTGCAATAACACCAAAGAATAATATGAAATTCAAGTTGACTTTCATTTCAAAGGAAATATTAGCACCGTAAAATAATTTAAGAATTTTTTAAAAAAAATACTTATATCTTATACCCAAAAATATAATATATAATTTATATTGAAGTAAATGCAAGTATATTTCCAAGTATAGTAATTATGGCTATTGCTCTTTTTTTGTACCATATTTCATCTTTAGCTATAAATCTTATTTTTTTTATTATTATACAGGGGCTCATCAAAATCATCAAAGATGGCCTAGCGCTGCAGAAAATAGTTGCCCAGATATTTTGAAAAATGGACATAATTACGTAAAGGTAAGTAGTTTCCCAAAGTTCGTATTGTTTTCCCAATTGCATATTTTAGAATATAAATATTTTACGTTTTAACTGTCTGTTTTTCAAATAAGATTAGCATTCGACTTTGTAATAATAATACCTGAATGTCAAAATTTCTTTAACCTTTTAGCCAAGTAATAATTTAGATATTGTCAGTCATGTAAAGCGATTAAATTTTAATCTTGTGAGTTTTTGTGGGAAATTCCCGTGAAACAATTAATAAAGAAAAAAAATACCGAGAGAGAGAGAAACCCATTACGTGATTAAGAATTTTTTAATCAGCCTATGTAAGCCGAGTATGTTTTTTATTTTTATTATTATTGTGTATATTTATGTTTAAATGACAAAATTAACCATGCATTTTTTTTTTACTCACTATTTTAGAAGCAAATTGCCGAAAATAGTTTTCAAATACTAACAATTTCTAAAATAATCTTTCACTTTTTTTTTCGTTTTTTATAAGTAAACTAAAGGAAATGTATAAGTAAATTTCTGAGTGCCTTACGCGTTATTGAAAGAATACTATTTTTTATATACTGATAATAAAACCTTTGAGGACCTAAGATTAATAGTTGTAAGTATTGTTAGATTTCTCAGTTTGTTTATCTTCTATTTCATTTAAACAGAATAATGTTTCTCAAATTCTGCCCTCCACACAACTGTCTATATTTATAGAAAAGTTTAATACACGTAATTTAAATACTCGGGATCACATATCCCACGGAAATCTCACATTTGTCCGCATACCCTTATTCCTTTTTCGTCTTTCTCGAGTTTATGTAAACACCACCTCATCCTTATATTCCCGCAATTACAAAACTCTCACTACAGGTGGGCTACAACAATATGTTACAATTAAAGCTTACTATTTGTATATTTAAAAGTTAATATTAACAAGTAATATAAAAAAAAATTAACGTCAATTCTTAATTTGTTAGAAAAACGTACTGGCGCCATCTGTTGAAGCTAGTTGTAACTACGACAGAAATAAATTTAATTAAATTTATTTCTTAAATAATTTTAAAATTAAAAAATAATAATTTAAAATTAAAAAATAAAATTTAATTAATGAATTAATATTTGAAAAAAACTTTATTAACGTCAAGTATCAGTCACTACAAGTTTAAAACAATGTATTTTAACTTGATTGGATGATAGAAAGTATTTTATTAAAGATTGAAAATTTGAACAATATATATATATATATATATAGGAGAGAGAGGGAATTAATAGTAGGAATTGAAAAAGTAAACAAGTCATTTAAATCTTGCAAATAAATTGGAAAAACGGCTTTTTTTGTACTAAGTTTCGAAGAAATACCGTTGACTAGCATTAAACTCTTTTAGGTAATTTTCAAATTCTGCTAACCCAGTATCGAATATATTCGCCAATTTAGTTTTTCGTGTTACATTTTAAATAAAAGTTGGACCTAATTAATATTTTTTCTGTCTCCCTATTAGTCCAAATATATCAATCATATACATCTCCTTGTTCATTCTATGTCTTATAGCCCCCATTACTTCTGTTTTCTATCTTGTGCCCTATCTTCCTGTGAAACAGAACCGACTCCAAGAGATCTGTGATTCAATACAATGCTTTGTTTACACACCGCAAGCCCTATTTATTCTATATAATACAGCCTGGCTCATTTAGGGTGGATGATTAAGCCTTTCCGAACGGCATGGAACCATTGATGTTGGTCAAGCATGCCTTTCTGATTACGATAGGGTTTGTAATATTCAGAGCCCTAAACTTGTGCGTTCAACCATTGTGCCCTATGGTAATTGTGCAGTTTACACGAACAAGATAAGAGGTCGTTAGTATTATAAATTTTGCACAATGGTTAGATTGTATCATACATAATTTATTGTATTTTGCTACAGAGTTTATTCAAATTAACAGTGAATCTTAGTAATGACAATTTCTGTGCTAATATAAAATTGATGAATTTGAATTACTGTAATTGCACGGTTATTGCATTTTATGTGAACTTTAACGTATTGTATCAAAGTAACGTTTCTCTGTGCATTTTTAAAAAGGTGAATATAAGTCAATAACATTAAATATTTTGAAAACTTAAGGTTTTTCTTGTCATCAGAACCATTATTAAAAATTGAGAGCAGTACATAGTATTGGATCATTGCTTTTTTAAAATAAAAATTATGTATTTCGAGGAGAAATATGCGTTTTATTATAAGCAATACTACTAAGTTTTTTTGTACTACTTTCAAAGAAATTATTTTTCGACAAATAACTCAGGAGAAACAAAAGATATCTTTCATTGTACAGCCAATTGCATTTATTTTTTTTTCATGCATATGTAATAATTTAACTTAACACTTACTTAAAATTCGAATATTTTATTTATGATATCTGAACCATAATTATTAATATCCTACTTCGAAAATGCTAGTCCTATTTCATTTAGTATTAAAGGATTAAAACCTACGAGGGTTGGACAGAAAAAGAAAGTTACAAGTCCAATAAAGCAATATTTATTAACAATAGATAGAAAACACAAAAAGGAATTAAGAGGTATACAGGTCTATCCCATTTCGACATAATCACCAAGTCTATTTAGGCATTTATCAGAACGCAAAACCAACTTGTATAACCCGTTTAGGTAGAAATCAGGTACCTGTTCATTGAGCCAGGGCTCAACGGATGATTTCACAGTACTCTCTTGGAATATCGCAGCACATCAGAAACGATATACTGCTCGATACTATAGCTCAGTCCCAGCTTTGACGAGATTTCACGCAGAGTTTACTCGTCAATATTTTTGAATCATTTCTCCGATCCGTGCCGTGGTGATTTCTGTCGTTGAAGAACTTGTCCGGCCACTTCCTGTCATATTGCGGCTTTTGACATCCTACCTGCCTGATTTAAAAGGGTAACGCGATTTCGCTACCTGTTGTCTGCTCATTACAGATGCGGACACATTATTTGCCCATAAAAATTGAATCACGGCTCGCACTTTCAAACGAGGCCAATTTCCTAAGAGTCTTGCCAATTCAATCGTCCTGATCCATTTGGGAACTTTCACTATCTACCCGCAAACCTGACAAGTAGTGCGCTTTGTCACCACTCTGGGGAAACAAAATTTCTCCTTAATGTATAGATTTTAAATGCTGAGGCTTGTAACCTTTTTTTCTGATCATCCATCGTATATTTGATAATTTATTCGTGATTTATCATTAGAAGGAATAGACTTTTAATTTGTGACTGATTTACTGGCTGTTCCTTGTTTAAGAATATCTTAACAGCTTGCACGTGCCTTACAGAGCAATTGAAATTTTCCCTAAAACACTACCGTGATTTCTAAAAATAACTAATATTTTCCTTCTATTAAGCACGTGATTTTTCCATTATATTCCCCTTGTATTTAAACGTAGAAAAAGCATAATTCTCCCTTGGTTGCTGGGTGTTTGAGAAGACAAGATGCTGAATTTTGTGTTCTGGTCTTAAAAATTACTAATAAGCGATTATTTGATCCATGTCAAGAAGCTTGTAAATTGCCAAGACTATATCATCACATTTAACAAAAAGATTACATTTTTACGTAACAGTTTGAGTAATTTCTGGAGAAAATGTTAAAACATGTTTAAATTTATAAATATACGAACTGATATACATG
>BMAV01026307.1:78366-93569 GCA_019973955.1 Trichonephila inaurata madagascariensis | reverse complement strand
AATTAAAAAAAAAAAAAAAAACTTTTTGCATGTTACAGCTGAACAAAGAAACCATATTTGTAAAATTTTATTCTGTAGATCTAATAGCTGATAAAGGGAACTTTTTTTTATTTATAATGCACCGCAAACCTCTTGTGAATCGATTTTTGAAAACAACTTCTTAAGCTGGTCTCTGTTCAGCAAAAGTAACACATTGATACAAATTTTGTTTAATGAACGTTTAAAATAATGTAAATAATTTATATATCTGGATGTACATTAATATTACTTTCTGTTGTACATATTTTATGTTAAAATTGTAATATTCGCAAGCAACGCCGTTCCATACATTGTAATGGCTATTCAATGGAAACATAACGAAATGTTGGTGATAGAGCCATGTTGGAATTATTTTTGGTGACCCGGTTGGTATCTTGGCGATTGATTGAACGGTGCAGAAGTTGATATGTTGTAGCTCCACCTGGTGGGGCGCTGAAACAAAGAGGATAGCTCAAAAACCTTCTCCACAAAAGAATACTTATACATGCCAATTTTCATAGTTGGTTGAATGGCGTTGGAGTGAAACGAAGTCATTTTTCAAGCATCCATTTAAAAAATGTATGGATTTTATAAATATTTCAAACAAATGAATAAGTTTAAATTACAACATCTTTCTCCTTTCTTCGACCAAGTAACATTTTCCGAAATGCTTTCCAAAAACAGTTGAACAATTTCTGTTGAATGCAAAATATATTACTTTAACAAGGCAGATTTTTCATGTAAAATAACTTCTATAATGGATTTAATATATTATATACAATAATAGATAACTTATCAATCTATAGAGTTACAATACAAAAAATAAAACATCACTACCAGAAATGTTGTATATAGTATAAGTAGATATAAAAAATATCTAAGAAATATTTCTAGAGGATACTGATAAAGAGCTTATTGATAATGACATAAAATTGAAATAGAATGTTACATCACACTGAACAGAGCTTACAGTTTAATTTCGTAATAGGAATTAAAGTTTTTTAAGTTAAGCAAAAAATTATTTTTAATTTTTAGAACCATTTCTCGAACATTTAGCAACGTTCGAAAATTCGTTCGTTCTATGATTTATTGAATGATTTATTTCACATAAACTAATGAAAAAACTAGTAACCAGTACCAGTAATGAATTTTGGGCTAAGGATGACGTAATATATTCGAACCTCTATACTGTGAATTATAATATATAGCGACTTTTTCCTGGAACCTTGAACATTTCACAATTTTTATCATAAAATAACCTCTCCATAACGAAGTGCATTTTCTATATAACGAACTTTTCTTTTGTGATTCAATTTTTGTTCTCCCTTTTTTAAAGTATTTCTGAAAATTTTTTAAGTTATTCTCTCGGTAACACATTTTATGGTGATCATAAAACTTGAACTGGTTTTATTAGATCCTAATTCGCCGAGAGCAATAGAGTTATGGACGTTCACGAAGTGCAACCTTTAACCCCCATTGCCCAGTTCACTAGAAACATCGCAATTCAATATTCTCATTCACCGTCAATGGAGTTGTCCCGTGTCCCCGTGTTCTAATTATAAAATAATGTATGTTTAATATTATTTGTATGCTTTAAATTAGAAAATGTCCTTAAAATTCATTAATTTTAATACAAAATTATTTTTTAAAAATTGAAAATACTGTGAATTCTTCGACATTCTTTTTTCTTGTTTTCCTTGTAGTTTTTCTTTCTTTCTTTTTTGATGGGTAAGATATAAAAAATAAACATATATTAATTTTAAAAAGGTATGAATAATTACTTTTTTAATATATCGAATTAATGAATTTAAAATTTGTTGTAAGTGGTTTATAAAATATATTAAAAGATGAACCTCTATATAACGAACTTTTTCGGAGATTTAGCGACTTCGTTATATAGAGTTCCGACTGTATTAGCAAAACCAAGTCAAAGCGGAAAATTAAAGAATTCTCATTTAAAAAAAAAAGTGTAGTTATTCTTTTACAATTAATTAATGAAAATATTATATAAATATTGAAACCTATCATTCAAGTAATTCCTTTTTTTCCTTTACAGGATGGTTGCAATTCCACCACTTCCGAAATAGATGTGAACACCGCCGACATCAGCCGAAATTCTTTGCTCAACGAGAGAGTGCCAGCGGACTCAACACTCTTCATACCCCCCTCACCCTTAATCGCAGACGACCCCTTGCTGAAACCAGGGGGTGCAGCGACGATGGCCTTAGGAGTTTCAGCCGTAGACCTGACTTCGGGAAAGACAAAGACAATTGTCATTCACCCGCCTCACAAACATCACGAAGGAACGGCGAACCAATCCTCGCTGGTCACACTGGATGGCCATTTTTTATGACTCTTCAGGAAAACTGACCGCTGTTTTCACCCTTTCTTTTTCCTGAAGCTCACCACTGAGCGGGATCATATCCGGTGTCGTTTGCTCATGTATTTTGTGACACACTACTGTCGCGTTTTTTGATACCTATTATCGACGACTTCGATTATCAGTCTCAAACGTGCTGTAATTCGATTTTTTTTAAGAAATATTTTGTGGCAACTTGTTGAATAGCATTAACTGGATCACGAAAGAACAGTTCTGACTCTGAAAGACAAATCCTAAGAGCATTTTCTGAAAGATAATAGAAAGATTATATGAACATACCTTATTCATCAATGGAAAGTCTCACAAAAGACTAGCAAGGGAACGAAGAAATAGACTTAGCAGAGTACAAACCTGCTTGGTGAGGGAGTATAGGGTGTTACATGACTTCGTGAAAGTGCGACCGACTCAATTCACAGTAATTAAGTCAGAAAATAAGACAGCAGAATGAGATATACTTTCCCTGTTATTACTTACACTGAACCCCTCTGAATCAGTCACACTATCCCTTTGCGACCTACTACATATTCCTATGATCGTGCCCAGTTCATGTGGTCCAAGCAGAGTAGAACATCGAAATGAAGTTTAAGCTAGACAGGATATACAGTATGAATCATTGAAACGCTAGAGTGAATGTAAAACTAGATTGAAAGAGTTGACCATCAGTAAAGGATAACAGAGTCTTCAGGACACAGATTAGATGAAAATTTAGTCTAAGTAAACGATAGGTGGTAAGGAGATTGTTTAGAAGTAAAGGCAAGAGTGAGTAAGCAGTTGTATATGAACAAAGAAAGCTATCATTCGTACAAGATGGTATTTTCGATGTTCAAAACACAGAATGACTTGTAAAATTTAATTTTTTAAAAGAGTTGCTTACATAATACACCAAAGTATATCATTAGTGGTATTTGTACTAAATGTAAGGGAGCACTAAAACGTAATTTCGCATGATGTCAGTAAATTGTGTTTTGAACATAACCCTTAATTGATTATCATTGCGATTCTATTGAATGAAGACTTTACCTTATAATTTTCCTATCGTGCATTTAATTGTTACACCTGATAAAAGAACAACTGAATAAGACAACGCCCTTTTTGTATTTGTACTTAAGATGGTAGGAAATTATATGCTAGGCATTATGATTAGTGTGCTTATGATTGAGATTATTTTAGTACCAAATTAAAAAAAGCATTTAATTTAAAAGGCAATGTTCTCCACAATACAGGGTGATTATAATTAATGTCCCATTTTAAAAATGTTGTCAAAAAGAGCCATTACACTAAATGACTTCAAATTTTAGCTGAATATACTTGAAGGGGAAAATGATGTATCATAAGAACAAAATCTCAAAGTATATCAATAGATAGTGCTATCAGCGGCATGACGAAAGTGGATTCGGTTAGAAGTGACATTTTTAAATTGAATTATGATGGCTACGGCTAAATAAACCAAATCCAAATGTAGTGTTGAATGCGCATGATCTTTCGGTTTTTTGAAGGAAAAAATTAATTCCACAGTAAGTGGATGAGAATAATTGGTTTTTTATCGGTCTTGGCCCACCATCTATTATGTGTGTGATACATATTGGGTTTTTTTTCTATTTCATCCTGTTTCCCTTTTCTTTAAGTCAGAGCTTCTCAAATTTTCAATATTTGTGACCCAATATTCAACCATAATTTTCATCACTTCACCTCCTCCATACAAATAACAATGTATTGAATTCGATAATACTATACTTTGACACTAAATCTGAAATACGACTTTTTCTTAAGTGCCACCGACGTATATAAATATCACGCTCAGATAAACCTCCATTAGTATATTTACGTCCGTACGTATATATACGTTTTTCTGAAGTACAATCTTTTATGTGCAGTGCTATCAAAATATTATTCTAAAAGCTTTGGAATACAGTAAAAGGACCTTCGTAGTGTTTGCGAAGGATTTATTTATTTCAGAGGTTTTACCTGTTTATTCTTTTTCAATCTCCCCACCCCCAATACATCACACACTTGCGCCTACTTGGAAAACGGTGGCATCGGGGAGCAAACAAAGTAACTTTTAAGCGGCAGTAAAGGGATTAATTATGAACTGTACAAATTTTAGAGATAAGTGTTTATTTTTGTATATAATTTTATATACGACAAGACCATGGAGTCACTGGTAATTATTAAGCTTGTTCTTAACTCAGTATTTGTTAAGTTAGTTATAGAAATATATTGTGCGTATTGATACATTTATAAGTGTATTATTATTTATCAGTTAAATGTTAATTTTATTTCTTATTATGTCAGAAGGTATTTTGTTTCTTTACTTTGAGTAAATTAATAATTTTTTAAATAAACCTTTGTTTTCGATTTTTCAATATGCTCGCTTCCACTTCAAAGATTTATCACGCCTACGAAGGGGCATGCCCCACATTTTGAGAAACACTGCTTTAAGTATATTCAGTTCAAGGTTGACGTCATTTTGACCAAAGGCTCTTTTTTACAGCATTTTAAAAGTGGAACTTTAATTATAATTACCTTGTATTTATTGTGTCAAAAAGACAAATATAATATTACAAAAGGGATTTATTAGCATTTATGCATAAAATACTGTTTGTTACACAATGTATTTTAAATATAATTGTTGGAAATATTTAGTTCTATCAGTTTGTTTACAATCTACAGTTTCGTGTTCAATTTTTATTTGCTCTTATTGATAGTTCATATTATTTTGTATCTAGTGTATATGGAACTACTAACTACAGTCTCTTACCATACAACCATAGTAATTACTAATGCTTGCTTACATACCTAATTTTTTCAATTTTTATTTAAATCCAACTAAAACGTTATTGGATTTTAATATATTCACTCAATTCCTTTTATTATCCGCATTTTTGAAAAGAAAAATATGAATCAGCTTTAAAATCTAAGTGATTTAGAAAAACTTTGATAACCCACAACTTGAGTTTAATTTTTGTTTCTAAAATGTTTTTCAAATCAGTGCCTTCTTGCCCAAATACGTCATATCGATTCATTATCGAATTCTTATGAGCTAATGCGACAGGCTTAGAAAAGCATCATCATTACTGAAAGTGGTACGTGTGTATATATGTATATCATATGTAATCGATAACTCGATTATTACTGTTACTTAAATACACTTGCAATGAGTGTATGAAAATGTGTAAGGACACTCTTTTTCGAATAACTCTTAAAGGACCTAAAACGTCTTATCCTTTCGGTTAAAGATCTTTTCGACTAATAATAGTCATGAATTTTTTTTTCTAGTTAGAGGTTAAAATGCTTAAAATCTCAAAACCTTATTTATGTTTAAAAGTATTCATAATTTTTATCTTGTTTTAAATATTGTTTCATTAAAAAACTAATTACCATTTTCTTACAAAAAATTTTCTTTAAAATATTTTATTCTGATTGAAGAGTTTAATAATATTTGAGATTTTAATTTTTTGTTGCTTTGAATTTTCTTCCAGTTGAAATTAGAAAAAGATATTAAATTATTCTAGTTATGGCTATGTAGGCTTTTTTTTATCCTTTGAAAATTCTACATTTATTCGAAAAAGGAGAGTCTATTTTTACACTAAACTTTGTATGTATAATATATGGAATGAGTTTACTTATACTTTAAAAAATAATTGCATTCGAATAAAATTCATTTTAAAAATAGTGTTGCTACTTATTTTTTTATTTTTTTAAGAAATGTCACACTTTCTATTTTTAGAAATATTTTCTATTTTTACATAATTTTAAACTTTTTCAAAACACTACTTTTCCATACATTAATAATGTACTAAGGATACTTTGAATATAATTTGTACAAATATTATCAGCTTATAAATTAGAAACCTGTTGCAAACACAAAATATGCCTTAAAAAAATCGGTAACAAAAATAATTTAGTGTTTAATCAAAATAGAAACGAGGACCTGACCAACGACAACAACTCATCTTATTTCCCCGTGCTGTGACAGGAAGAAAGGCTGTTGAAACATCAAGGCAATCAAAATTAACATCAGTCATAACAATAATGTTGCTAATAAACATCAAAAATATTTATATACGTGAAGCGTTTTTCCTTACCAAACCCTAACACAAAGTATATTTTCTAAAAAAAATTATTAAGGTATCCGACTATTTGCGACAACTTTTTTTAGAAAAGATTTGAGGATTTTTTTGGGATTTTTAGATTTATTTAGTATGTTTTAAGGAAAAAATCCTAAAATTGAAAACAGAACTTTTTTATTATTATTAAAATGGGAAAAAATGGTGAAAATATACAAAAAATTGCATAAAAGAGGCCCGCTCTGTACAAGAATTTTATAAACAAATTCACAATATTTCAGTTTTGATGTGTTATTTTGTTATTCATGTTTGAAATGACCTTTAGGATAAGAGATATTTTAATTTTTACAAAAACTAAAGCACTTTATCTTAGTGATTATATGAAATTGCTTAAAAAAACAGCGATTATATTCACATAAAGGGTTGTAAATTTTGTAATAAAACAGTGATTGATAAGTCTGAAGGTCAAAACACTTTCACTATTATACAGAACAAACACAAAAAATCTCATTAAATTGTTTTCAAAACTTTTTGAGCAATCGCGGTCCCCGTTTCGAAAAAAAAAGAAAACCATTTCGAGTAAAACGCGTTTTAGTTTGACAAATTGTGTAAAAAGTTATGGCATCTGCTTTTACTAAAACACCTGTAGTTTTTGTTCTAGTGAATGGAAAATAAATAACTTGGTATTTTTATTAAGATAATAAGATGGCCTATAAAATAAAATCATAAGAAAAATTTGTCAGTTTTTCAAAAAAAATCATGATTTTAGGGTAGTCGGGTACCTCAATCTCTCTCTCTCTTTTTTAAATAGGCTGCATTTTGGTCGTGAAGCCTTTGCAAACACAAGATGTCCCCAAGTATAAGAACCATATCGTTGGTGGCACCATCTAGTGGTGGCCTTCGCAACCAAAATTTTAATGTTTCAATGTATTCAATTCAAGCTCTTGTAGGATACTAAACATTGTTGAGCTAAATTGATACTCAAGGGATCTTTTACATGCCACATAATCAATTGACGTGCGTGCCTACGATTTTCACATCCAGAAACTATCGACTTCAGCCGAGATCGAACCCTCAATCTTGGGCTTACGAGGTGGACACGCTACCTCTAAGCCCCCCCCCCCACCACCACCGAACCGATATGTATTATTCATCTTGTGATCTTCAAATAGTCTCTTGTCATCTAAACTTGAATTGAGTCATGATCTTATAAACCAATGCATTCCATTTTACAATAAATTATTTTTTTTAATGTGACTTATTAAAATTAAACTAAATTAATTTTTAATAAACTTGTGATGGATCTGTAAGGTATCTTCTCACTAATCCTCTTGGGGAATCTTTGGGCTAGCTTTCGCGTATAATTCACAGCTATCCCTCTCAAGAAGAAACCTTGATATGTAAATTAGTTCGACTATATAAAGTCAGAGATTTGTCAGAAGATGTTGAGAAGCTGTTACAGCAGCCACGAAGGTGAGATAGAATAAAGTAATGACAAGTAATATATATATATATATATATATATATATATATATAACTCAAAGAAAATTCCTATTTAGGTCAACAAAGAAAAATTTTATTTTAATTATTTTTTATAAAATAGTTACAATTATATAAATGTGCATATACCTATGACACAATCTAATATTAAGTGACAGAACAGAAAGTGATTCTCCGTGCAATTTTCCATTTTTATTTCTACATATGCTAATGGACTATTATTTTTGTTTGTTACTATTTAATTCATAAATTAGATTGAATTATTCTACTAAGTACAGTAAAAGTAAATCCCATTCTCAGAAATGAGAACATCCCAGGTGGGATTCGAACCCACGATCTTTGGATTAAAAAGTCCGTCGAGCTATCCATTGCGCTACAAGAACACAACGGACGATTTTCCTTTTTATATAGTGTGTTGGACTATTATTTTTGTTTACAGTTTATTCATTAATTAAATTTAATTAATTAATTTCTGAAAAAACTGTATTAACATCAAGCGTCATCCAGTACAAGTTTAAGAAAATGTATTAACATCACAAGCGTCATTCACACTACAAGTTTAAAAAAAATGTATTAACATCAAGTGTCAACTACTACATGTTTAAAAAATGTATTTGAACTTGAGTGGAAGAATAAAAAGTATTTTATCGAAGATTGAAAGTTTGAACAAGATATATACAGAAATAAAAACAAACAGGGAGAGTGTGAACTAATAGTAGTACAGTAAGACCCCGCTTAACGCTGTTTCGGTTTAACGCTCTATTATTTGAATTGTGGGATTTCCCGAAATTACACACAACGGTAGGCTTCCTGATATCCGAAGCAGTTTATCTATGTTTCTTCTTTCCAGAGGTGTTATACGAACATATTTTTATCGTTTCAAACATTTGTTCACGTTATTTTCAGTATAAATTTATATAATATAGCGATTGCTATAGTTACAAATATTATGATTTTTAGTTTTTATCATGGGTGATAGTAAAAAACACGAAAATAAAGCAACAAGAAAAAAAAAAGCAGGAGCAAATTTTGACAGGAGTTCAAAGGAAAGACGGTGCGTTATGAATGTCTTATCCACTTACCAACAACTTCTTACAGAGCGCAAAAGGGAAACGCAAATAACATTAAATGCAGTCTTGATAAAAAGGCAGAAAATTGGAAATACAGAAGATGCTGTATTATCTTACTGTAAACATACTGACTTAGAATTTTATTTATTTTTACATGTATATTCATTTATTATGTTTCTGTATTTAAAGGAAATACAATTTTGTTTTAGTGTTATAAAATAATAATTAATAAATTTAATGGTAAAATACCAGGCCAATTTTCTACCCATCTTCCCCTAACCCCATTATCTACATGATGAGGTAACCTCGTTTAACGCTGTTTCATATTACGCTCTACTTTGATAGAACGTATACCCCGCGTAAAGCGGGGTCTTACAGTAATTGAAAAAATATCCTCAAACTTCCACCGCAGAATGAAAATAAACCTAGCAATAATACATGACCTTATGCAAAAACTTTGTGTAACTCATTTATCTTTTCAGTCCTAGTAAATAGTTTTTCTTTCCATTTTAAATGAAAAAGTTTGCTTCCACACAAACGCCACTAAAAAAATAGAATGTGTCCAATGATTAGATTGTGCTTGTTAACAAACAGTCTCAATCAGAACAGAAGACCGCTAATTTTCCTTTCATTCCAGACGTCAAGAACTGCAGGTGAAAGATGGATGTTGTGATAAATATTTTCCTTCGAACGGCATAAGCTGTCTTATTAGTTCATTAAACAGATTGATTGCCCTCAAGAGATCTAATTAAAGCTTAGATAATGATATCGCACAGGTCAATATCGCAGAGTTTGCCTTCGGTGAAAGCAAGCCAATTCATCTTATTTGAATTCTCACGCAAATACTAATCTTAATGATATCAATCAACTTTAGAATGATGAATGTCTCAGAGTGGGGAAAGAGCTAGCTTGTTAAATGTTTGAGAATTGAGTTTGCTTATCTGATTAACTGAATTTTCTTCTTATTTAACTTATTTTTATAAAAAATAATCGATGTTTAAGTTTGTTAATTTAATGAAAAAGAAGAAAATTAGTTAAAGCAACATTTAGTTAAGTGAATTTGTTTAGTAAAATGTGTTGACATTAATCTTTGAAAGTTTAAGTTTTGGAACCGATGTTTACATAGTATTATTTCTGTTTTTATGAGTTGGCAAATCAGATGGATTTTAGTTGTTTATTAATATCAAACTTCAAGTGATACAGGACAGTTATTGGCAATGATCTTGTGATCTGAGACTCGGTAGAATGACGACTATGACAACTGATTTATGAATTAGGCTTTTTTTTTTGTATCATAAAACAGCACAATACTTTTCATTAGTAATTTTAAATTTATTAATTCAAAAAATTGAGGTACTTAACCCGCGGTCACTCGCGCCTGTTTTTGCTACCTTCGTTACTCGCGGGGTGTAGAGAACACCCCAAACTTTTAACACGTGTATTTAATTATGAAAATAAAAATTAAATCATTATGATACATATTTATAAAGTACAAGATGTTTTTTGTATTATACAAATAAAATTATTAAATTTATTGCACACAAATGAGACTAACATTAATTTAAAATAAACATACAAAATTTTCATTTTAAAACACATAATTTTATATTTTTTCATAAACCAGTAAAACGTATATGCCAGTAATAAATATACTTCATAATTAATGAGATAATGATTGTAGAAAGTAGAAAAATAATATTTTAATCATTTTCCAAACTTTCAGAGCAGACTGTATACAAATGCTCAACTTCTCGCGGGAGTTCTCAGCCCTCCAGATAAACTTTTGAAGGTCATTACATTCCAATCGTTCCTTAAAGAGGGATTGCATCACGCCTGAAGGTTCAATGACCTAAAATGTGCAGCTACAGAAAAAATCGTGGTTCTGCACATTCTTTTTAGAAATCTAGGAGGATTTTCTTGTTGCTGGGGTGTACAGAACACCCCGCGCGAGTGATCGCGGGTTAAAAGGGGTTTTGTCTCTTTTTCAATTCCTACTATAAGCTCACACTCTCTCTATTTCTATTTATTTATTATTATTATTGGAATTTTCAATGGTTAATAAAGTACATTTTAAAGCGCTCAATTGAGCTGATATTTTATATACATGATTATTATGAATGACAATACAGTAATTTAATTATGATTAATAAAAATTAATTGATTAAAACTAATCATTCAAAGAATTACAAATACAGCCACGTTGGCATCATTTTTGGCTACTTGGCGAACCTTTAGGCGACATGAAAAGGTTTTTTTCTCACATTTTAAAGCGCTCGTTTGATCTGCAATTTTCTATACACTATTGTTTTTCATAAAAAGGCGATAGTTTAATTATCCTTAATTAAAATTAATTGACTGAAACTGATTTTTTAAAGAATTACAGATACAGCCACGTTGGTTTCATTTTTAGCGACTTGGGTCAAAATTTGAAACAATTTTTTTTCTTCACGTTTTAAGAGGACTTGGTACCCCCAAAATGACCGATCTATCGTTTTTTTATATTTATTTAATCTTATTTTTTTGCATTATTATCTTTCGATTGTTATATCATTTGTGCAAGTCGGAAAGTTAGAAGTTGAAGAAAACTTCATTTGAAAACAAATTAGGCAATTCGGCCACGCCCCCTTTTTAGAAAAAAAAGCTAAAAAAGCGTTATGATAAGAAAATCTATTTTATTAAGAGGAATAATAACTATAAAAAAGAATGTGTAACATATAAAACAGAATATTTCCGAGGCAATACAATAATGTAATTTTTCTTCTTTGTGAAATGTGTGCATGTAAAATTTTTGAATTAATGCTTTTTATATTAATTTCATAATTTTAGTTCTTATTTCTGATATGTTTTTCATACAAATGTAATACTTCAATATTATGTGAAGAAAAAAACTAAATTTTCTGTCGTGACAGAAAAAATAATTTTTTTTATCATTTTTCTTGAATTTTCTTGTGCAATTATTACTTTCTTAAAATTGATCATTTATAAAAATGTATGGGTTGAAAAAATACTAAAATACAATTATTTTCAAGAAAAATACAGAACTAATATCTTAAAGTTGTATTTTAGGTTTATTTCAGCTTATTATAATTTGTTTTTTTCAGAATTATAAACTTTAAAGTGGTTTTTCTCAGTTTGTGTTTTTCGAAACATTAGTGCATTCAAAATGCTACTCCTTCCACAACTATTAACCAATCACTTCCATTTTTTTGCTGTGTATTGCATATAAAGCAAACAACAAAAGTAGAGATCCATTTTGCTGTAAACTGAATACTTTTTTTTAAAAAAAATTCAAATTTAAGAGATATTGGCTTTTTCGTTGATTTTTAGCATGCATATCAACATTTTATTTTTTTTCTCAAAAACAAATTAAACTATTGTAAAATTGATCCCTAAAGTTGTTTATAACATCCATAAGAATATTATAAAAAAAGTTTCAGGTTAAAAAATTAATAATTACAAAAGGAGTAGGATTTTAAATTTTTCCAAGTTTTCTTCAAAAAACTTAAATTTCTAAAATTGTGTGAATAGTATATGAAAAATTTCATCTCGTATAATTTTCTGGAATAGAAACACTATATAAAATATCAAAATATAATTTTTAAATACATAAAGAACGAAAGTAGCTCAAACGGTGCCGAGTCCCCTTAAGCATTCATTTGAACTGAAATTTTATATGCACGATTGTTTTAGGTGACAAAACGATACTTTAATGATAATTAATAAAAATTAATTACCACTTAATGTTGTGATTTTGTCATATGATACATATTTATATTAATTGTAACTAGTTAATAAAAAATAGCTAAAATAAAATTTTTCTTTGTTGATCTAAGTAGGAGAGAATTGACTTAATATTTTTTATATTACTTGTTTATCATGCATGTGAGAGATACGAGCTCCTAACGGACGGTTAATAGAGAAGTTTTACAAATCCCGCGTCTCTTATTTCTTCAATTCGTGTCTGTGTAGCTTGTAATAACTTGCAACTAATTTCAGTTATCATTTTTTTAATTCACTCAACAAAAAATAAAATATCCCTTCGCTTGTTTGTTAATGAATATGTGTCTTGTATGTCTAAGGCTTCAGTTGCTTATTTTTTTAACCTAAAACTCTAAAGGGCTCTACAATTTTGCAAAAGTTTTCATCTTTATTCTCCCCGTTAGAGTCATTAGGAGCATTTTAAGCTAAAATACATTCTTTTAAGTGCACAAAACGTTCTAAAATAGCCTCTAAACCCGGGGTGGGCATTAAATCGATAGTGATCGACCGGTGGGCCGTCAAGATATTTTGAGGTGACCGTCTTCACATAAAACGTTAGAAGCGCATACTAAAAGAAACACAGGTGGTTGGTTATCTAGATCATAGAAACAACCGTGGATAAAATAAATACTGTGAATTAAGCTGCAACCCAAATCTGAGAGACGTTTTTAAGAATTTACAAGACTAGAATCAAAAGTTGCATCCATGGGTTAACCCATTTGGCAATGTTGATGTGAAAAATATAACCAAAAATATGTTACATGTTCCTTTATCTCTCGAGGAAAACTAAGTTTTTTTTCCTCCTTCAAAAGGACGTAATTTGTTAAGAATAACTTTTGGATCCTAATAGACAAAGTAAAGTATCAAAATTTTAAAAAAGCTTCAATTCATTCAACATCATTCTTCGGCTTTACCTATCTGTGTGAATCTACATTTTGAATTAATATAATTAAGAGAACATAGCATTCCCGTTTCTCAGACGACCACTTAGAATCCAGTGCAAGATTAGCAGTTAGTAATTATATATCGAGGTATTCAAGATTGGGGTGGATGATATGAAACGAAGTCTTCTACTGAGAGTATGGCTACGAGAACTAATTTTAAGTAAAACTTATTTATTTTCTGATGTATTGTAAATTGTTTGAATATGCATCATTTGCTATTATTAAATTTATGAAAAAAATATTATGTTTGTATTTTGCGTTTTACTTCCAACGTAGTTTTGAAATATTAAGTTTTTCCTACTGTAGTTATGTAGCTAAGTACACATAATTCTGTATTTATCATTGTTATAATGTAAATATTATTGAGCTTTTTTTTTTTTGCTCATCATACCTACGCCACATGGTGGACTTCAACACCTTGAAAAAATTAAAAGTAGACCGTGCCATGTAAAAGTCTGCTCTAAACTATCCCATCGCGTTTGAATGTCCAGAATAAGCTTTAATTCTTTTTCGTATTTCTGTTTCCCATTAGTAGATTAATCATTGGTGATATTTGGCCAGGCCTTTTAATAGCAGCTGCACCATCATTTGTGGATGCAACTACATCAGTTAAATCCAAATAAAATCCCATGCTTCTAGATTAATAATAAGTCATATCATTTCAGTGCTCTGGGGAAAAGCTTATTATCGTAGAAAGATTTTACAGTGAAATGTAATTAATATGAATGTTAAGCAAAATATCGTTCACACTATAATGACAAAAAAAAAATGAATATTGATATTTTTTAAGGCAATCAATGAATCTAGATGTGTCCTTAAAAGATTTTCTTTTAGATAAAGACAGCTTGATCTCAGGAACGAAAAAGCTGAAGATGGACATAAATTGAATTTGTAAAGTTAAAATTCTATAAGTAGAAAATTCTTTTCCCTTTGCTTCCATTACTTAAGAGAATATGGTGTTCTAACTTATCTCTATTTAAAAGATAACTTAACTCAGTGACGTAAGAGCCCTTGAAGCCAAGGCCTCCTGTACCCATCTCAGTATACCTGACCTTGGGCACTGAGGTGCATGAGCAGATGTTCAGGTCAGGGGGTCAGTCTGACGCGAAATCCTAGTGTTTATCTCCCAAGCAAGCTTGGTGCCAATTTATCGACCCACTGAAAGGATAAAAGGCTGAAACAACTTTGCCCAGCCCGGTATTTGAATCACGAACCTGTGGTGTGGAAGCGCGATACACTACCGCTCAGCCACTGGGCTTCATTTAAAAGATAAGGAACGCATATTATGTGGTCTGCCTGGATTAATTCACAGCCGCATATTTCACTCAAATCTGCAAGTTTACGTAATTGATTCGATGCAAAGGTTTAATATATACAGTTATTTCCGTTGCATTTTTAAGGACAAATTACACAGTTTAAAAAAATTAAATATGGATGATGATAATGAGAGATAACGGTAGAAATC
>BMAV01026307.1:58151-69350 GCA_019973955.1 Trichonephila inaurata madagascariensis | reverse complement strand
AGAAGATGACGGAAAGGGAAAAACCAATAATCGAATTGAAAGACTGGGCAAACCGGATAGACTCTTAAAAGAACTGCCCCATGATCCGGGATCAGTCGATTAGAGTGGGGGGAAAAGAGTTTATTTGAAAATGTGGGGTGCTTCGACATGAGGGTGTTCCTTTTTTTTTAAAAAAAAGTTCTGTTTTAGAAAGAGTCCATTAAAGACCGCTTTTTCTCCTTTGCTTAAAAATCAATGTTTCTGTCTATATAATTTTCGGGAGTTTAAAAAAATGGTCAAATACACGAATTTTTTAAAACCATTATTTTATTTAAACTAAAATATAGATTTTGTAGTGGTTACTCAGATACATTATATATATATATATATATATACATATATATATATATATATATTACTAGAGTAGTAGTTCCCAAAAGCTTTTAACCCATGGACCCCTTTTTATTGTTAAAATTTGCTCTCGGACCCTTTTTTACGGTTAAAGTTTGCCGACGGACACCTTTTTGAAGTCAAAACTGTTCTCAAGGACCCCAAGTGAAAAAGCTACATATAAATGCATAGTATAAAATTACAAATTTATTAAAAAAAATATTTTGTTGAAGATTTATTTATTGAAATTATATAACTTTTGTTTAAAATAAAATGAAACAAGTAATATAAAAAAAAATTTAAGTCAATTCCTACTTAGATCAACAAAGACAAATTTTAACACTTTAGATACTTTTTATTAAATAATTACAATTAATATACATATGTATTATATGTATATACATATAATCAGAACATTAAGTGGTAATTGATTTTTATCCATTATCATTAAAGTATCGTATTGTTATTCAAAACAATCGTGTCTATAAAATTTCAGTTCAACTGAATGCTTTAAAACGCGAGAAAAATAAAAATTTTAAAGTTTTGACATAAGTCGCCAAAAGGGTTGCTAAGTCGACAAAAATGATGCCAACGTGGCTGAGAATTTTAGTTCTTTAAATATAATTAGTTTTAATCAATTAATTTTTATTAGTTATAATTAAATTACTGTATTGTCATCCAAAATAATCATGTATATAAAATTTCAGCTCAATTGAGTGCTTTAAATTGTATTTCATTAACGATTGAAAATTCCACCAAGATAAATAAATATATAAATAGAGAGAGTTTTTGTTGAAGAATTATTTATTGAAATTATAACTTTTGCTTAAAATAAAATTTTAAAAAAAGTAATGACTTGGATTAGCTTGATAAGATGTCCGCCTAAATATTTGTCAGTAGCAACCACAAATTCCCACAAAAATAATTTTTAATCATTTTTTTTAAATTCCGATGAGATTTTTTACGGCACTGAACCCACGTTCTACCTAATAGGAAGACGGGAAAGAAGTCAACTTCTATACAACAATCCATAATGCAGGATACAAAATTGGTATCTGTTTCTGTAACTAGAATTTGTGGTATCCTTGTTCAAACATTGGTTTTAGTCCCTCATTTGCGAATATTTCAATAACATTCTCCTGTATTAGTATGGATTCATCTGTGCTTTGAATCTGAGATAGTCCACGCGCAAGAGTTCGTACACCCAGTAGGGAATGTCCAATTGAATTATTGTTATTTAAAAATTTTCATAAAAAAATGCATCAAAATTTTTTAAATTTTATATTAAACCTTGCGCGAACCCCCTGACGTTGTTCAAGGACCCCCAAATCACAGATTCACGGACACCTGAATGATAATGGGGATCCCTAGGGTTCCATAGGATTTTTAGCGGATCTCTACTCAACAAATGAAACATGCTTGCCGAATTCCGAGTCTGTACGTCTAATTGTCAATCATCGGTAATTTCTTTTACCTATAATAACCCGTAACTACCTCTTAAACTCCTTAGGGAGCCGGTTTCCGTAAAATCCCTTTCTATCGTATCCCTACTGAACAGAACAAATATGTTTGCCAGTTTAAAATCTGTAAGTAATAGTTCAAAAACAAGAATTTTTGTCTATAAAACCTCTGCAACCTCTTGGGAGTTGTTATCCATAAGACCCATTCTCAGCGGATCTCTATATTCTAAAAAAAAAATCATACCGCAAATCTTATATTTACAACAACTCCATATGCTTTTTGTGTCAGAAAAGTCACATAGCTCAATTTATTTTTCGCCACACACACACACACACACACACACAGATAAGCTTTCTGGCAATACCGATTAAGTTTGCCTACTTTTAATCCAAAAGCAGACATTTTCTCCTCTACTTAAATTATATGAATTAGGTACAAGAGTTTAAGTTCTAAAATTTTTTGACCAACTCATTAGTACTCATACAATTTACAGAAATATAATTTACCTCCCTCGATTTCAAACAAGTAGCTTCTACAAATACCTATCCTAATTTGGAACTAACCACAAAGGGGAAGTTAGAATTTTAATTACATTCTCCTTCACAAAAATTAGAAAGTCATTTACTCCTTAAATAAGGTACTATATTGACTGTGATTCGCAAAAGTCCGGAACAGCTAATTTAAATTAATTTAAAATAATCTCAGATGAACAACGGCAACGAAACTTGTTGGATTTCGTTTGTTAGTTTCACAATGGTGCTGATGAGATGGAACCTTAAATCAAGTACTAATTCGAAATTGAATTGAACGATATCACACAGGATATAGAAATTGTCCCATCAGTTACTTTTGAACCTAATTTATTAATAAAAACCCGAGTTACGAATAACTTCCTGGTTAGCACTGTCACATAAATAATAAAAAAGTATACTATTTAACTATCTTTTTTAATTTAAAACTTTCACTAAAGCAGTGCAGAATAACGTTTATGTTTCAAGTTTGGGAGATGGAGCCCAATAACGCTTCGAGCTTCTTATAATAAAGCTCAGATTGCTGTTGAGGACTCACTGCTTAAAATTTTGTTTTCGGCCTACTTTGACGGAATAAACGTATTTGTTTGCAGGTTAGAGTTTTTTTCATTTGAAGAGCAAACTTTTGAGTTCTAATTTTGTTTATATAAAAGAGTATTATGATATTCAGCTTATACAGGGTGTTCGGGTTTAAGGTATCCAAAAATTATGGCTAAAAACATAACGGAACTACCCATAAGAATGTAATAAGCTTTTCATCCATGGATTAGAAATCCCTCCGAGAATTTTCGGGTGTCGTCCGATCGTCCACTCATTATTCGGCAATCGCAGACGATAAACTTGTTACACTGACTTCATTAGTAAAGATGTGAACGCCACAGCAAAAGGTGTAGCGCGTACTTTGTTTACCGGAATTTAAATCAGTCACACGTGTACAGTGACGTGTTCGAACAGAATGGAATGTTATTGGCTTACCTAATGGACTTATCAAGAGTCCTACAAAATGAATCACGCACACGATCAACAGTGTCTTCTGTCTCGAAAACTTAAAGATACTTGCCAGTTTGAGATACCAAAGTTCCCTTCTCCTTCAAAGTTTTTTCACAAAGGTGAATAGACTTTTACGTTGGAGAATCGACATTCCATTGTGTTCTAACACGCCACTGTACGAGTTTGACTGATTAAGATTCCATTAAACAAAGTAAGCACTGCACCTTTTGCTGTTGCGTCCACATCTTTACTAATGAAGTCAGTGTAACAAGTTTAAGAATAATGCACGCACGTGCGGACGATCGGACGAGACCCGAAAATTATCAAAGTTGTTTCCAATCCACAGATGAACAATTCATAAAAATTCTCATGGGTAGTTTAATTATAATGAACCATAGCTTTTGAATACTTTAAACCCAGACACCCTGTATTATGTGCATTTGTTTGGGATTTTGGACATTTGAATTCCATGACTATTTGATTGAGAGTTGAAAGCACAAGGTATTCTTTTTAACAAATCTGCTCTTTTATATAGATAAATTTAAGTAACTTAAACATTTTTTTGTTAATATTATGTAAATGCACTGTAATTTAAGCAGGAGGTTTGGGATACCATTAGATCTGGCTCTAATTTAAACAAGTGTTATGCTGGAAGAGGATTTATTATGCTGAAGTGTTGACATTATATATATATATATATATATATATATATAGAAGAATTGACGGTGTTGATTAGACATTAAATCCTGTTCATCTTTTTTTCTTACACATTTTTTGGAAGGTATTTGAAAAACTTTAATTTTAGTTTAATTAAACTTTACTTTTAATTAAACTTTATGGTGATTACACAGAAAATGTTTTGTGAATCTGGACTAATTAAGACAGATTTTAAAACTAAATATAGTACCTAGAACGTCCACTGGTGTCGTTTCGACACCAAGACAAATTATCTTTATAAATAACTGTCGTTCAGTAAAAAATAGATCACTAATTACATATCATTAGTAAAACTAACTTCTGCAAGTAATATCGCACATTTATTTGACCTTGAATGCAATCTTATTGGGTTCACAGCGGAAGTGAACCAGTTATACTAAAATCGTTGTGTCTAAGTGTTTCGTTATGTAGTATTTGCTTATCTACTCTTAAAAAAAATTAATTCGATTTTCGAATCTTGGGTAGAGCAGACAACCTGAAATGATGACTCAAAGAAAAAAGGTCTAAGCCCTGATGAAAGTGTTAACTTGTTTCGAGAGTTTTCTGAGAAATAATCGGATGGTAGGAGATGTTTTATTCTAATTTAGATTCCGATCAAGACACAAGATTAAGTGAAAATGACTGCGAAAAATCTGTGAAGAAAATGCTTATATAACTGATAATACTCCTGTAAATTCTGATATATATGTTGCTAGAGGTGGCACAGAATGGATGCCGCATAATAGTAATGTTCCTGGCAGATTAGCGACTCGAAATATTTTGCGACAATGCAGTGGTTTAACAAGCTTCGCGAAACAATGTCAGCGTCAGTTTTTTTATGACATAAAGGGTCATAAAATATAATAATTATATGAAATAATAATAAAAAGTGAAAACTAAACACTACTGAACAGTAGACCTGCCATTATTTAGTTATTATAATTATTTTATATATTTTATTTAGCTGTGTTGAAACGACACCGGTGGACTTTTAAGGGTAATCGAAAAATCACAGACGTTCTATTGTTAATGTGTGTGTGATGGTGAAATTGTCAAATCGGTCACTGCTTCGCCAAATTTTGAAAAATAGCCAACTTGGCGCGTTTTTGCGTGTTGTTTTTTGGAGTAGCAACCCGTAGATTTGGCGATTTTCACCCTTTATCAATTTGGCGAGAAAAAACTTGGTGGTATAAGTGAACGATACGACAATCCACAACCCATATTTTTTTTATATTATCTAGTATTAGAATACTACAGGTTAGCTTTGAAAATCTGATATTTTTTTTTTTGCTATAAAATCTGTGCTAAATATTTTATTAACGTTTTAAGTATGTATTGATAGAAAGGATTTTAATTTTTGATATATTATCTGTTATTCTAAATGTGGGCCTTCAAATAATATCTAAGCAATCAATCTTATAGTTGAAGTAGGAAATTCATTGAACGATTCCGAATGTGTTTCCTCGTTATTGGCAAACCTAACCATTTACAAATCTGAAAATGTCAGTCACATTGCCATAAAAAGTTAGTAATGCCGATTTTGGTTCAACTGTTTCGAAATTTTTACTAGTTTTGATGAACAAACATCAACTCAAGTTTAAAAAATAAGTAATAAATATAATTGCTTTTTAATCATATCCCAGGTATTATGAAGTCATTCAGAACCCGAATTCATATCAAATATACGAGGGCAGTTCAATAAGTAATAAGACTAAAATTAAAAAAATACAGAATACCTTAAATCGTCATCATTTTCACGGCTTTTTTCAAAATAACTTCCGTGGCACGTAATGCATTTATCCCAAAGTTCTGTCCACTTTTTAAAAACATGTAAAAGTCTGTTTTGTGAGAGCTGTTTCAAAACCACCTCTGCAGCCTTTACTCATGTTTTGTTGCTTTTCAAAACGTTTGCCTCGTAATGGTTTCTTAAGTTGATGAAACAGCCAGAAATCACATGGAGTGAGATCAGGACTGAATGGAGGGTGTGGCAAAATCTCTACGTTGTTCTGCAGCGAAACACCCAGTTCGCAACGAGCAATATGTGGTCGGGCATTGTCATGGTGCAATAGGAAGCCATTTCGAAGCAATGGACGTTTCCTTTTAACATGCTGTACCATTGTTCGCAGGACATTTGCTTAGTACGAGTCGTTTACGGAAGTACCGGGTTCGACAGCGTGTTGATACACAATTGCTTCATAATAAAAAAAAAATATGGTCATTACTCTACCAGCCGATTTCACAGTTTTTGCTTTCTTGGGAGTAGGTGAAGATGGATGTTTCCATTCACTGCTTTGTTGTTTCATGGTTCGATCATAGTAGTACAACCAAGCTTCGTCTGCTGTAATAAAGCATTTTAAGATATTGTTGCCTTCTTGTTCCAGTCTTTAATCATATCGTATCATATCAAAGGTCTCCAATGCTGATTTTTACAGATTTTTGTTTCCATTTCGACAACTGGCCGCGTCTCGTAAGCGCCCATAAACACGCTTCAGTTCTATCACGTGATACTCAAGAATACGAGTCTGTATATGCCATCTATCGGTAGATTTTGTTAATACAGACATCAAACTTTTCTTATCCCACAGAAACTAACATTCTGATGAGTGGTTTCGCTGAAGTAAATTTAGTCTTATTACTTACTAAACAGCCTACTTAGAATCAAGAACACTATTCATCTATAAATTATAGCATTAATTGACAACAAAAATATATTCAGAACAAAATTTAACCTTGTTTTATATTCTATATTATATGTATGTATACAATTTATTCATAATCTTGACAACAATAAACCACGTGAAAAACAGTTGAGAAGTACAAAAATTATAAATCTTTTATTTAATTCGGCTTAAAAAGACGTTGTCAGGATCTGCGTTGGAATACAAGGTTTTCAAGGATTTAAATTAATTAAGTTAAAATTATAAAGAACTTTTTTCATAGAGAATTAAGCTCACTTTACTCTATTTAATAAATCCTAAGCTGAATCTGATCATTCTGCAATACATTAACTCAAGGCGGGAAATATGACTGCCATGATTGGCATTAAATTGCCATGTAGGCACACGAAAAAACTATTTTTCTCACAGAAGTTTCTAAATTAAATTTTCGTTTGTAATTTTTGTCCTTTATTTGTCAACGGTCATCCGAGTAGTATTTTCCTAGATAAATTTAACATCCTTCTCATGACATATAATGTAAATTTCCTTACAATTATGTTTCCTGTACATATCGAACATATATGTTTAATTCTATCTGGGCATAAATTTCATCAATTTCTAAATCTTTATCGTTGAATTTAATCATTTGGACTCTGAAGACCTGTTTTCTTATGAGCACACAGTTTGCATAGCTATTAGGAACAAAAATAACCAGAGTTGGAAATATATTAAAAAACTTACCGGATTGCTTGGAATTTCAAATGTGGCGTATTCCTTGGAGTTGGTTCTTGTAGATAAAACATGCAAAACTGTTCATCAAAGTTTCTCAGGCATATATAATAGTCTTAAAACTGTCATGAATCTGAGTGATTCCAATAAATTATTCATATTTGTCATTTTATTTCGGGACACACAACGAACATAAAAACACACAAATTGTACAATCTGTTGCAATTCATTCTTCAGTGAAACAAAAGCAGTTTATTCCAACGGTCATGTCTGCTCAGTAGAATGTAAACACACGAGCTAGGACGCCAGTACGCGTTGCCATTGTATAATGAACAATTACTTTATCCCTATTGTTTAAATGATTCAAGGGGGCCGCGGTAGCCGAGTGGTATAGGTATTGGATCGTGGCTTCCCTTGTCATGAGTTCGAGCCCCGTACCACTAAAGACCCGCCGTGTAGGGCAGCGATGCACGTTAAATCTGTTGAGAGCTGAAACGTCCTCCCGTTGGTGTGGTAGTTAGGAGAGGGGGTGCCAGCTCAGGTGTCTTCCACGTCACTTGACCGTGGTTCGAAATTACGTGGTCCGTCGCCAAAAGAGCTAGTGTAGCTTAACACAGTGCGACGTTAATATTCAATCAATCTAAAGGATTCAGAAGATACGGTATACGAGTGGTCATGGTCGCGAATTTGTTCCTGACGTTGTCGAATCGCGGGTTCGAAACCTTGTGCCTCTGAAGTCCAGTCGTGTAGAAAGGTGGATGCACATCAAATCTGCCAAGGCTCAGAGTCCTGTTTGCACAATAGGGTATTTAGGAAAGTAGGATGCCAGCTCAGGTGTTGTCCTCGTCACATGAAATTACGAGGTCTTTCGCCACTATCCCTCGTATGTCATTTCAGTGCTACTTAACCTCACACTATAAAGCTGCATGAGGGCTGTTGGGGATGGACTTCATAATTTTGAACCATTGTCACATGACGAGGACGACACTTGAACTGGCACCCCTATCATTTCTTAAACTTGCACACCATACCAACTGAAGGACGTTTGAGCCAAGGCAGATTTAACATGAATCCAATCCCTCTACACGCGGGTCTTCAGGGGTACTAGCTCAGTGGCTCTAACTCATGACATGCTGGCTACCAGTCCGTGACCTTACCCACTAGGCTCTCACGGCCACCAGTGTGGCGTAAATCAAAATCAAATCAAACTATTCGATCCCCGTTCACCAAAACTTCCATCAACACTATATGTATGTAATGATTATTCCTATCATCTATGCAATTATGAAACAATAATTTAAATTATCCAAGATGAACTTAGTTATGAATCATGTTAGACTAAGTCAGGGGTGGGCAATTCGTGGTCCACAAGCGACCCACCGAGAGAGAGTCCTGAAAACCAAATAGACAGGAAGTCTTCTCTATATTTGAGTCAACAAATATTTATAAACAGTGTTTTTTTTTTCTTTCACACAATTTTTTCTATTATATATATAGTTCCCACTCTCTATATATTTATTTATATATTTATCTATCTTCGTGGAATTTTCAATCGCGCGCGCGCGCGTTATAATAAAATACATTTTAAAGCGCTCAACTGAGCTAAAATTTTATATATATGATTGTTTTGGATGACAATGCCATATATATACTTTAATTATAATTAATAAAAATTAATTACCACTTAATGTTGTGATTTTGTCATATGTATATATATATTTATATTAATTGTAACTATTTAAAAAAGTACCTAAAATAAAAATTTTCTTTGTTAATCTGAGTGGTAATTGACTTAAAAAAAATTTTTTTTTTATTACTTGTTTTGTTTTTGTTTTGTTGTTTTGTTGTTGCTGTTTTTTTTTTTTGTTTTGTTTTTTTTTCCCTCATGAATATCAAGCTGGCTGATATAACAGCAGGCAAAGATGAGAATTTCAAAAAGAAATCTTACTTCTAATGCTCCAAAAATTATGGAAAAGTAGGATAGGGTACGTTTTACCATTAAAGTGATTCTAAAATTAAATGTGCTTGCATCTACGAATGTAATTTATATTGTAATATATTTATTCAATTATAATCAATAAATTGTATTTTTATGCCAGTGTAATTATGAATTATAATATAATGATACCCTTCTCCGTTTACCATCACCCCACCACAAAATGTAATGAATAAAAATGTTAAAATTTTAAGCCAAAAAGTTATAGAATTTTCGGAACTGATGCAATGTCATGAAAATTTACATAACATTGTACAAAATGTACAGTAAAGTATTTTATGTATATGTTATGTAATTGTGGCTGGTTGGCTTGTCCCTGGCCTTCTGTACCCAAGGTTGCAGGTTCGACCCCGGCCCAAGTCGATGGATTTTCCTGATGCAGAACATCGACAGCGGCTTAGCCGTATGATTATACAGCATGCAAAAGATCCCTAGGGGAGTGCTCTAGGCAAATTGAATCCTTGTACAGGTTCATATCGTCAGAGCTCAGATGCCTCCCTCTAAAGAGGAAACTAGGCGTCAAAATACTTGCGGTAATTGGTATCGCGCCTAAATGGTGCCGCACTAAAAAGAGATGCCTGCTTTTGGAGAATGTACTAAGTAAATTGATGAACTCTGTGGATAACGGTTCATAATCTGCCGTTAGGAATAAAAAAAATATAATGTATACCTTTTCCCAGATGCAAGTTTAAATAATAAATGCAATTCTTTTAAAAACACGAGCCCCTCCTGTATTTGGCCAATTAGCCAAAATAGTTGCACATCCTTGCACTAAGCAATACGTCAAAAAAAATTCCTTTAGAATTAATTATTCATTAAATTTTATATTTATAATTTATTTCAACAGTTTGTAATTACACTTATTTAATATGCTTTTATTAGCATCACCTGTATGCAACGGAATCTTTGAACTGGATTTTTACCCACTTTAAAGGGTCAGATTATTTTGAAATTTTGTACACTTGTCAAGGATTGATGACAATACAGTAATTTAATTTTGTTCCATTGTCCTGATCAGGACCATTAGTATTAACGATTTCCCATTTCCAGATTTGGCGACTAATTCCAGATACCAGTTTCCAGATTTGGCGACTAAAGAATTAAATTATAATCCAAAAGCAAAAACGCTCATGGTTAATACAAATAGAGATTTTTTTGTGAAAAATATCATTTACTAAATCATTAATATTTCAAAAACCACCATTAAATATTTCATACTTAGATCTTCCAGATTTCCTTCAGTTCGTTGATCTTACATTTTCCAAACCAAGCAGTATCGACGCACTGATAGGATGCCAATGGGTATTACAGATTCTAAAAAAATAGCGCAATTTTAAGATTAATTTATCAATCAATAAAAGAGTTTAAATAACTAAAAAATACACGATTTTATTGAAGATCAAACTAAAAACTGAAAAATAAATTATAGTTTAAAGACACTAAAAAACACGCTTTTATAGTGTATTGAACTAAAAAGTAAAAAAAAATAATTCTTAATATAAGAATAGAAGGATTAACGAAAAAAAAATTAATGTCATTGTGAAAAAAGTTTGTGTGGGGGTTGTGTGTGTGTGTTTTGTACTACATTTTTACACTAATTTTTCATTTTAAAACTAGGTAGAGAAATTATAACATTTAATATCGAGCACCTCGCGCTTTTACCACAATGACATTAACTTTCTCGTTGATCATTTATTCTTATATTAAGAATTATATTTTTACTTTTTATTCTGATTCACTATAAAAACGTGTGTTTTAGATTTTCTAAAAA
>BMAV01026307.1:0-40718 GCA_019973955.1 Trichonephila inaurata madagascariensis | reverse complement strand
TATGAAATAAGTAAATCCTTCGCAAACACTGTCAATCTATTTTTATTACCTTCCAAAGCCTTCGGAATAATTTCATGGATAGTAGTAAACAGAAAGTATCGTACTTCGGAAAGACGTATATATACGACCGAGGCAATTATCGTTTTAGTTGAGTGAGACGTTTATATACGTCGGTAGAACTTAAGAGGTTAAATTCATGCTGTAGCTTTAGCGTCAAAGTATAGTGTTATTGAATTCAATACATTGTTGTTGTCGTCTGGAGAGGGGGGGGGGGCGGGATGAAAATTATGATTAAATATTGGGTCGCAAACAGAGAAAGTTTGAGAAGCACTGCTTTAACTGCTTGCCCTAATCAAGGCAGCACCATGCCGGTTTCCTTCATACTATTCATGTATGGGGGCCTGCCTCCAAGAGGAATTGATATCTTATCTGATAGCAATTTCTGTAAAAGTAAGGCAGCCACCATCTATAGATTCATTATGGTTTTCCTCTCGGGAATGCAATCTGCAATCTCATCATTCCCGAAGACATAAATGTGTGACAGTACCCATTGAAAAAAGACCTTAACATCGTTACTCAACGAACTGAAAAGCCGGACAATAGTGTTGTCGTTCTGTCGCCATGCCTCCACAATTCAGACAGATGCTGAATAGAGCTTCGGATATCACTCAATATCCAAATATATGTATTGACACTGTCAGTAAAACAAAATTTCAAAGCCTCCTCAATAGCGAAAAGTTCTGCCCGAAAAACTGAGCAGTAGGCAGAGTTTTTCATACAGATCTTAACACCATTCCCCTTTTTCTAAGCTGTTAAAACAGTAAACGTTAAACTGAATTAAAATACTCTTTCTTATGCGGATTAAAATGATATTATTGTAAATTATTGTACGTATTTTTATAAGAAGAGGAAATATAAAACCTGATAAATTGCTTTTAAAATAAAACGAAATTTTTTTTTCGTGTAAAAACTCATTAACCTCCAAATGGCTTTTGAATACTCAAAGGGTCTTTGGAATTTTCAAAATTGCCACAATGTAAACCAAATAAACAAACCTTACTTTACTTTCTTCTATTTAAATCTTAGTACAAATTCTTCTCTTAAGACTTAGAAATATTTCTTCAAACCACTCCAACTTCTCGAAGGAATTACACAAACACATTCTTACTTAGAAAATTCCTTCCGCTAATGATTATGTATGATAGTGTAAAGTAAGTTGGAAAAGCAATTTGGAGAATCTAAGTTTCGAATTTACTTTAGACGTTAATTCCTTTTTTTAGAGTTCTCGCATACCCTCTATCAATCCTACTTTATATTAACACCTCAAATTTTCCGTGACTTTAAGAGAAAAGAAACGAAAAAAATCTAAGGGGAAAAAGAAGTCAGAAATCGAATTCAGTTCAATTTCCGTAGCTGAAACAAGGTAAGGTCTTTAAAGTTCTTGGTAAAAATTCAATACTGAATTCTAAAATATTTTCTTCTTCATTTTTATTACTGCAATAAAGTATAAAAAGAATTTTGAAATATATTTTTATTACATTTGCAAGAGGAAAATATTAGTTTATATAAAACCAATAAACAGATAAATTCCATTTTGGAAATTCTTTGATATATCGAAATAAATTTTTTATTATTATTGACAGAAGATTTTATCATAGTGTGTGTGGATATGTATAGATTTTTTTCTTGTGAATAAAAATGAATTTATTATACTTCAAACTATTTTACAAAGTATATATTCCTCCCTCTTTGGAAAAATAATACTCATTTATATAAAGTAATGAACAGAGACACTATACATTGAAATTCTTTGACATTTAAAGAATTTTCATCATTGAAAGAAGATATAACATTAGAATGTTTTGGATATTTTTATCAATTTATTTATCTACAGACGATAGATGTTTAAATAAAAAGTTTTCGGTATAGAATATGATTATTTTCTTTTAACAAAATTCTTTTAGTCAATTGGCAAATAACAGCTTTTTGTATTGTAGTTTTCTTTATATGTTTCAAACTAAATTTAGAAGTATTAAGGGTCTCTCAAAAATGAAATAAGACTTTCTTCTATTTTTTTGTTTTTGTTTTATCTTTCAATAGAACTGTTCGCTCTTAGCGAAATCTAAAAATATTTATTATATTTCTGTTAGAGGAAATATGATAGAACACTTAATATTAAAAATATTTTTTACAAACCCTCCCTATCTCTCTCTCTCTCTCTTTGAGTGAGTTATTTCCAATATTTTAAAATAAAACTCTTAGTGCTTACCATTGTTTTGTTCTATTATTTCATGTAATGGGATCGAATTTTGGATACGAATGCTTTTTTGTAGATTATGTACAAAAATTCTTATTCTAAGCAAAGAAGAGCTTCTGTTAACTTGAATATCGTCGGAAGCTGAAAATGTAAACACACAACTGTGCTGTTACATATTTAAAAAAGAAGAAAAAACTGCAAACAAATTTCGATAAAAATTCATTTATATTTAAAATTTATAGGAAAACTTTTTTTTTCCAAAACACATTTTCGGTTTTTTATTTATTATTGTTATTATTAAAATTCTTTACCTAAAAATGCTGCGTTTTTATTTCGTAGAGCAGGGGTGGAGAACCTTTATGGATCAACGTGCCATTTTTTCTGAAGAAATGTATGATGAGGTATAGACGTGCCATTAAATAATTTTGACTTGTCATTATTGGGAAAATAATGAAACTAAATACTAATAACACAAAACTCTGTACCTAGTCTATTGTTGCAGATCGTGTGTACGTGTGGATGACAAATAACATATATTAGGATTGTAAGTTATTACTTTTAGTAGAATGCATGTGTGAATCGGACTCATTTGCCAATTGGTTTTCACGCGAATTAATTTTTTTTTTTTTTTTACTGTGGTTCACTTTTTTGACAAGAGGATTTGCGATTTGTTTCAAAATGCCGTTCTACAGACGATGTTCTACATACCACACACTATTTCAAAACATAAAACACACACTTCTTTGTCGCCTTATAATGCCATATTTCTAGATTCACCAAATTTGAATACTCTGCTACACTTACTATCTTGCCCTTTTTATTCTTTAGCTGAACTAGTTGTGTTACATAACACTTAAAAATCGTAAAAATAACACAAATAAATTTTAAAATACAGTTGTGCCAATGAAATTGACTATGTGCAATGCGTAGAGAAACTTTGCATCAAAAGCAATTGTAGTCTACGACGTAACTAAGGCAAGACAATAACAAATGAGTGTGCTCCCTGCTTCACCCCGACCATCACTCACGTTTGTTCCTAATACTTCATAGAGAACTTTGTTATTTTGAAATAAAATGCAAACAATTTTGATCGCTGGCGTGCCCAAAATACTGTATCGCGTGCCATTCATGGCACGCGTGCCAATGGTTCGCCATCCCTTTCGTAGCGTATATATAGTGTTATTAGTTTCTGATATTTCATACACTGTTTTATTAAGACAACTTTGGTCATGCGTAGTGAATCCATTATTGAATATTGACTTTTAATTTCTTATGTTTAAAACATAAAATTTAACGCACTGAGTTTTTTTCATGGTATAGTTTTTTTTATCTCGTATTTATCAGGCAAAATGTGTACAGAAATTGATATGGAAGAATTTTTTTACATGAAGTAATCACTGAAAACATTTGTTTTCAATGTTCGTGTTTAACTTTTTGACATTTATCTTTACGATAAGAATACAATGATTTAAAATGATAAATAAAAATCTACAATAGGACCGAATTTTGTATGCAGATATAATAAGGAATAATATAATTCAAAGAAATAATATAATGCAAGGGCATTATTTCTTTTAACAATAATTAAGGACGCTAAAACTAGAAAATTAAAGTATTACGATCATATACAATCGAACCTCATCTCACGAGCCTCTATATTACGAATTTTTCTGTATAGCGAACCTTTTCTTGGAACTAAGGACATTTCACGATTTTCTTCGTAAGATAAGCTCTCAATAGCGAAGTGAATTTTCTATTTAACGAACTTTTTCTCTTACGATTAGATTTTTTCCCACCCTATTTGTAAAGTATTTAAAAGTTTTTCTCTCTTAATACATTTTATAGTGGCCATAAATCTTGAACCGGTTTTATTAGGTGCCTACTCGTCGGAAGCAATAGAATTCTGGGCGTTTCATTCAAGAAGTACAACTTTTAACCCCCATTGTTCAGTACCCTAGAAACATCTTCGATATTCCATTTCACTCTCAGTGGAGTTACCTCGTGTCCCCGTGTCCTTGAACTAGTCTTTCATTTGTAGTGTGGATCCTGGTAGCTTCGTTTCTTGTAGCTCGAAAATGTCAAAACGTAAGAGCTTGAGCATCAAAGAAAAAAATTTAATTCTTCAGGAAGTGGATAAAGGCGTCAAGAAAAATGATATTGCTTTAAAATTTGGTATTCCTCCAAACAGTTCATCAACTATTATAAAAAATCGAGATAAGCTTCAAAATTGTGATTCATCCGATTCTTGTTCATGTGTCTATGAAGAATTCGACGAGGCAGTTTTGAAATGGATACATACAATGCGAGATAAAAATTTTCCGATCTTTAGACGTTTCGTAATAGAGAAAGCTGTTCAATTTGTGAAGGCATTGGGATATGAACAATTTCAAGGTAGGAATGGATGGCTAGAAAAATTTAAGGTAAAACACGGAAAAAATACGTCTGAAGGAATTTTTGGCGCATGGCTAAAATGTGAGGCGTATTATGAAACAAAAAAGCATTTTTTCAAACAAAATACTCAAAATAAATTTACTTATTTTATGAGTGGTTTAATTTAAGGTCACATGTAGTAATGTATGCTTAAATATTTAGTTTTTAAATAATGTAAGTTTAAAATTACTTGTATGCTTTAAGTTAGAAAATGTCCTTGAGAAATTCATTAATTTTAATATAAAATTATTTTCATAGTGTTGAATCTCGACATTAATTTTCTTGTTTTCCTTGCAGTTTTTCTTTCATTCTTTTTTTGATGGTTAAGATATATAAAATAAATAGATTTTAGTTTACCAAAATATATAACTCTTTTTTTTTATTATATAGTGTTTATGAAAGTAAAGTTTGTTTTATGGGGCTCATAAAGTATATTGAAAACTGAACCTCTATATAACGAATTTTCCATACAACAAACTTTTTTTCGGGATTTAGCGACTTCATTATTTAGAGGCCCGGCTGTATATAGTAACAAAATATTTTGTACGTTTCTTTGTCAAAATGGTATTTTAGCTAGAAAAATAGTTAAAAAGCCAAGCGTGTGAGCAAATACTCTTCAATAATGTCAAGTGAATAGAAGAGACCTTGGTGACAAATTTGGTTGCCAATATTGTCAAAATGCTAAATTTGGCGACAAAGGCTTTCTACAAAGTAACATATATTCTAGAATGATTATATTTGATGGGAAAAACGAAAAAAAACAAAAACATTTTGAATATTCCACACTTAAACGTATCTTATCCAGGGAAGCAGCATTTGGAGTTGAAGATTTGACGGATATTGGGTGTTTCATTTGTCTTATGGGAAATTCTGATGACGTATTTCAATTACTGTGCTAAATATTTGTGTTATTTTTTTAATCTGATAATGTGATATTGATTATGAAAGCACTTGTTTTACTTGTTTTCTGATAAAAAAAAAATTACTGCAATTACCAGAAAGAAACAGGTTGAACAAAAGCGCACCGAGGCTAAAAATTCTTAGGAAATTCATAGCTTGTATCATAGGAAGAGTGGTTATTTTCAAGCCCTATTTTTTTGTACGTCACTATATCGTTAATCAATTTCCTTTAGCAAATATATCTATATTTCAATTCCTACTATTAGCTCACACTCTCTCTATATATATTTATTTTTTTTCTTGGGTGAATTTTCAATCGTTAATAAAAAACATTTTAAAGCGCTCAATTGATCTGAGATGTTATATACATGATTATTTTGGATGACAATACAATAATTTAATTATAATTAAAATAATTAATTGATTAAAACTAGTTATTTAAAAAATTATAAATATAGACACGTTGGCATCATTTTTGGCAACTTGTGTCGAAATTTTAAAAGGTTTTTTTTCTCACGTTTTAAAGCATTCAGTTGAACTGAAATTTTATATACGCGATGGTTTTGGATGACGGTACAATACTTTAATTGTAATTAATAAAAATGAATTACCACTTAATGTTGTGATTCTGTCATATGTATATTCATATTTATATATTAATTGTAACTATTTAATAAAAAGTAACTAAAATAAAATTTTTCTTTCTTGATCTAAGTAGAAATTGACTTAATTTTTTTAGATATATATTACTTGTGTTTTTAAATAACTTGTTTTAATAATACATAGTAAATAAATATTCATTTAAAACAAAAACAAAAAAACTTGTTTTCATCATACAGGTAAGATTAAAATAGAAAATATTTAATGCTCAAAAAATCTTAAATAGTAAATTTTTTTTTTCTACTTTCAGCTTTTTAGAAATAAATTTTTTGAATAATATCCTACAGAAGTATATTTTCAATATATATATGTATACCACAAATAGTTTTTTACTCAATGAATCTATATTTTTAAAGTGAAAAAAAATGAACGTTTTATATACTTTAAAAATATAGATTTTTTATTTGTCATTATTTGTTTTGACACATTTATATAAGTAGTGAAATATCTATGTTTCTTTTGAGTTATTTATTAATGTTATTTGAAAAGAGTTATAACTATTGAAAAAAAATTCTTTATCGAATGTGAAGTCAGAGAAACGACACAAAGATTACTTTTTGTTTCATCTTTTATAACAAAATGTTTCATTTGTTACATTTTCCATTAAAGTTCTAGCAACCTTTTATCGTGTCATACAAATCAATGTAAACTTTGTATTAAGGAACAGGGTAATTTTGCGAAGGGTTCAGCTGATGGTTAAATTAAGTTCTGGTTGGAAATTAGCCAAGAGCAGTGGCTTCAGGTTACATTCTTTAAAACCATTATGTTAAGGCAACAGCGAATGAATCTCTTCAGACGAACAAAAAACTATTTGCTGAGTCAAATTTTCCGAAGACTTCTATTCTATAAGAAAAAGTTCTTAAAGCAAGAAAATTTACGTAACTTTTTCATTCTACATTTTATTTATTGGCAGAAATAAAGACGGTTTTACAAGTAATAGAGAAAAGAGAATGGATATAAATTATTAAAAAATAATCGGCAATTCCGCAATTCCGCTGATCAATAATAACTTCGGGAATTTAAGTATTTTAACCAGAAATAGAAAGATACGAATAAAAACGAAAAGGTTTTTCTTATTACATTATTCACACATATTTTTAAATTTAAATTTACCCTTTTATGCCTTTAAGGTTTTGAAATTAAAAAATAGACATTTTTATGCTCCACAAAACTTTGAAAGACATTCCGTACTGGAAAATTGTCTTGCTTTGTAACTGTTTTCTAGAATTAAATTTAAGACTTCATAATAAATATTCTAGATTTGTGAAACTGAAGATAAAATCGTTAGAAATAAAATAAAATTTAACAGTGGATAATATACATAGGATATTGAATGTTTTTGTGTGTGTGTGTCGAGAATTGGAACATTGATAAAAAGCAATCCATTATTAACCTTTCGATTTCCGATTTAAAGTTACGCAATTCATTCTCCAGTGACACCGTTTTTCACAGACATGCGAATGCGGTGTATTATGGGAGGGTGGGAAGATACGGCACAAATAACTAAATTTTTCTCTGAAATACGTAAACCCTTCGAAAACACTCTCAAGGTCATTTTGTTGCATTTCAAAGCCTTTAATAGTTTTACCAAGTTTAAGTTTACTATTAAACTAGTAAAACTATTAAAACTAGTTTAGTTAACTAGTTTTAAGGATTAGTTTTACTAATACAGCGCAAAGAAAAGAATCGTATTTCGGAAGGACGGATATATACGTCCAGGGCATGCAACTTACCGGTTGAGCAAGATGGACATATACATCGGTGGAAATTAAGGGGGTTAAACATATTTCATTTTTGTTATGTTAATTATTTTCTTTAACATGAAATTTCTATCTATTTTAAATTAATGAGATAAGAAAAAAAACTTTTAATTACTTCAAATTCAATTTCGTTACATTTTTGGATAATATTTCTTAGCATATCGTTTTGGAATGCCGAATCTAGGAGCTTACAATTTCCCTTACATGTTCGGTTGGTGAAAAGTCTGATGACCTTGCTGACCAAACAAAAGTATCAACATTGGGGATATACTCCAAACATGAGCACACCGTATGGGGGAGCAATAATCTCTTGTTGTAAAATGCTCTAATGACTATGTCATTTTCAAATCAACCGTTTGTAAGCCAACCATCCATCAGGATACCAGCACTTTAATCTGTACATCTTAAAGTAATATGTAAAGTTTTAGCTCTTAGAATTGGATTAGTAGAGGCGGTCTGCTGTGGTAAGATTGTCACCACACACAATCTCATCAGGAAGAATGACTGTATTCTTCTTTAATACAAAGGATGATTGGATGATTGGGTTACTGGCCTCGGATGGCTGATTGGTCATCTGTTCCAAAACTGAAGCGAAATTCATTGCTGAATACAGTATGCTTGCAGTGCACTGGCAGCCATAATGATCGGCTATGAAGTCTCTCTTGCTGGCTCCGTCGATGTAATAAGATTAAAGACAGACGTCTTAAGGCTTCTGCAGAATAATCCCACATCGACCAAGTGCCCTGAGATAATAGAAATTATTATGTGTTGCCACTTTCTTCCCTGTTTGATATTATTTAATATTTTATTACGAGTTTATTTACAAATGCTGATTCTGGCAACAGAATTTTAGTTAACTAGCGTTTTACGTTATGAAAAGAAATATATAATATTTTATCTTTACGGAGCGTGTGTTCATATAATAGTTCTTTCATGCAAATATCCCCATTAATTCTTTATTATAAACAGCCTCATTTATCCTACGCGTTGAAATAAAAATAAAAGGAATATTGAAACCGAAGAACAGTATTTCGTGTCTTAATATCACGAGTGCTTTAAAAGAAGTTACAACGGTTTGTGGAAAAGGGACAGAGATACTATCCGATAATTAGATCCTGCCCTTTTTAAACCAGTAGGCGAGCGCTATTAGGATAATTTTCAGTACAATCGGAACCTTAATACTATGATTTAGATTTCAATAACATAAAAACAATATAGTCATGCAATTGAGTCGATTCATCTGACGTCATAATCGCATGATAGTATGCTAGACAAATAACCATGTGTTTGATTCGACTGAGTATTTTGGTGGCATTTTTGGATATGCATCTACTATTATATGACAAAATGGAATACTGTAGCATATTAAATTGCCATAATGACTGTAGGATGATTTTTTTTCTGGTTTCCACTGAGGAATCCATATTTATTAAGAAAATAGATACAACATTTAGGTCGAACAAACTTCAGACCGTCGAACTATGTATCAGTATGCTCCGATCATTTTGAAGAAGCATGCTTTATGTATCAGCCTTTCACCAACACAGAATGATATTAAAACCAAATTCAATTGAAATGAAACCAATGATGGGGTGTCAGTCATGAAATGGCCTGCAAAGCACGCGGGGAATGACGTTTTTTTTTAAATTTTTTTTTATTTATATATATTTTTTTATAAAATGCTAGTTGCACTGAAGAAACGTAGGGTATGACAGAAACTGCACCATGAAAAAATAACCTTTAAAATTTTATCATTGACATACTTGATATAAAAGGTCTCTTGCCGAATTGTTAGATGATCGAGGCATTTTAAAGGTACTTCGTTTTTCCGTTAAAGAGTATTTAAATAAACGATAATATATTTTTTTTATTGAAAACAATTATAAATCCCCGTGCACCACAAAGTATCACACGGGGCTTAATAAACGATAATTGATACAGAAATTTTGCATGCATAAAATTCTATGATAGATAGATGACACGTGGTATCTTCCACCTTTACGTTTTTTAAGTAGCATGCTGTAAATTAATTATCTCAACAATAACAATTTTGAGACTTTTACCCTTATTTTTTTGGCCGAGATTATGGTAGATGATTGACTGAAGTTGTAGCGTAGTTCGGAAATTGAGGTAGAGTAGACCCAATTCTATTTTTTTACACGATTTTGAAATAACACGGTACACGAATTTAAAGAATTATTTTTTTACACGATTTTTTTTTGTTCAAGCAAGAATTCCGAAACAATTTGGGGATTTGTGCCCTTGGATGAGGACGATTTGATCGAATTCAAAGCAGTTTAAGATAATAAAGAAGTCGATAATGACGGAGTACTGGTACTAACAGTCGATTTAATTCACGAGGGCCAGAAATTTGCTACAAATACGGAACAACATTTTCTTACTCGTGATCTTGACATAGAGCGTGTATTAAAATTTCAACATAATCCTAATTTTTGTATAGCAGGATATCAATAATTATATAAGCAACTTGTGAAACCCAAAACAAGTAATATAAAAAAAAATTTCTAAGTTAATTCCTACTTTGAATGGATGAATAAAAAGTATTTAATAGCGATTGAAAATCTGAATAAGATATATATATATATAGGGGGAGAAGATTGTGAACTATAATAGCAGGAATTAAAAAAAAAAACATAATTTGTCTGCATTTTTATAACAATGCAAACCCGGTTTGGCTAGTTTGGCTGAAGAACAGGTTTTCGACTTTTTTGTCTTTGTTTTAACAGTTACATTGTTACAACAATAGAGACGAATCTAAGATAGCGTCAGAAACCGGTAAAAATGAAACCAAAATGGCTGTATCTGTAAGTCTTTGAATAATTAGTTTCAGTCAGTTTTAATTAATTATAATTCAATTATCGTATTGTCATCCAAAACAATCGTGTATATAAATTTCAGTTCAACTGAATACTTTAAAAAGTGAGAAAAAATCTTTTCAATTTTTGACACAAGTCGCCAAAAGGGTCTCTAAGTCGCCAAAAATGATGCCAAGATGGCTGTATTTGTAATTCTTTGAATAATTAGTTTTAATCAATCAATTTTTATTAATTAGAATTAAATTATTGTATTGTCATCCAAAATAATCATGTATCAGCTCAATTGAGCACTTTAAAATATATTTTATTAACGATTGAAAATTCCACCAAGATAAATAAATATATAGAGAGTGTGATCTAATAGTAGGAATTGAAAAACAGCTGCTAAAAGCAGACTTCGTAACAAAACAAAAAAAACTAACCGAGTCTGTTAATGAACGTAATTATTTATTTGAATTAAAAACCTACAGCTGTCTCAGACATATCTACACATCTACTAATGATAGCATTTTTGATCCAGGTCGTAATAAATGTACACAGTTGTTATCTAGTAGAGGTAAATATTTATTAGTTAATAGTGTAGATAAATATGAACCGGGTACTTTTCGAGCCGAATGCCAGTACTCTATCGATCACGCCAAGACGATCGTCTTCGCGTGATGTTTAAGTACTGGTTTTATTTAGATACAGCTACACTACTCTCCCACCAGTGAGATGGATAGGCGAACGATTTTTTTTTTTTCGTTAGTTTGTTTCTGAGAGAGCATGTTTATTTATTTTATTCTCTCTCTCTCATTAATTTTTATTTATTTATTTTTATTCTTATTTATTTTTCTTGCTGAGATGAGAGAAATGTAATCTACCGTTTGTTTTCGGGGAGAGTATGGTTTTTTTATTTATTTTTCTTCTCTTATTTTTATTATTTTTTTACTCTCTCTCTTCTTATTTATTATTATTTTATTTATTTTTCTTGCGGTAGGTGGCGCCACGAGAGTTCAAATAGTTGCGCTTTCTTACTTCAGTCCAGGGTCACCAATGTAGTTAGATTCGAACCGGGCACTTTCCGATCCAAACGCCAGTACTCTTAAGTACTGGTTTTATTTAGATACCGCTACAATAGTTTTACACCTAATTTAAATTTGGGTTTTTTTATATGTTAATGTACTTATAGACTAAAATTTCCTTCTACACTAATTACATTTTTCTTTTGCATTAAAAATGAATTGCTTTTGTCTTATAAATATATCAGATTGATTTTATTACTTTTCCAGCACGGTTTTTTGGGAAAATTTTTAGTGTTTTTTCATCTTACATGACTTTTAAAGTTGTAGAATATATCCACAAATTTATCATAAGTCGCATCCATTTTTTTCTTCTTTTAAAGTTAACTTCTTATGGCACGGTATGGAAAAAAATTTCGTTACGCGCTACCCGTTACGCGTTACCAGTTACGGTTACACGATTAACGTAAGGTAGATATGTATGAAGTTTCGAATTTCCCCACGTTTTTTAAATAAAGTTTGAAATAATAATGATAATAATAAATTTATTAAGTATATATATAATATTACTTTAAAAAAACTTAATTTTACAATTCAATACATATAAGCGGCAACAACTTCAATTTTTCTAAGATCGTATAGATGGTTACATTTTATGATCTACCTAAAGTATCTCAAAGTATGCTGCATATAATTTATAATCGGTGGTTTCACATGCTAGTTCATATGGTGAATATATATAAACTCTCTTTCTCTTTTCTTTTAAAAATAATCAAATCTCAAGTTTATGTAGTCCATTAAAATGGTCACAACCGAAATCATATCAAAAAAGTGATGTATTTCTCAATGCGCGGTTGTACTGTCAGAAAACCCATATGAAAAATCTTGTGACGGAGTACGATATCACAAGATAATATAATGTAATTATATCGCCAACCATTCAAAAACTCTACTAGTACCCAGAGGCATATTTTCTTTACATTTAAAATGATTGATATTATAATGAGCTATTATAATATGTTTGTTTATCAAGTTATCATCCTTCCAGTGATCATCTCTTAGCATATATTTTACGCTGCAGACTTTAAAAGAAATTAAAAAGTGCAAAATACTTCAAGCTTCAGAATTTTACTTTGAATGCAGCTGCATTAAGCTTAATTGGGGACGTCATACGTTAAGCCTGACGGATTCTTCGGACAATCTTCGCCAAGAGCACCCAATACAATCTCGCCAAAATTAACTCATCATCAGTATCAGGTATTAAACAGATATCATTATAGTCTTCTGTGTGGTGACCGGAGTAGAATATTTCCAACGTAAGCTCATGCATGTCGTAAAGGCGACTAAAATGAGCAGAATTCCAACTTCTCAGGGTTCAGGCAATTCTTAATAGACTAAATTCATGATGGTCCCATGATAACGGCAAACACGTGTTTCCAATTGATTAAAAATTGACATACTAGTTTTTCAGCTAGTAAAGTTGAGATAACATTTAAAATTTGATATGATTGGGTAAAGAGTTCACGTGTTAAAAAAAAATTCTTCAAACAGTTTTCAAAAGGAAAAAAAAAAAAAAAAGAAAAAAAAATTACATTATACGAATACTTAAAAATTAAGTGAATTTTGATTAACTATGTGCATTATTATATCGTTGATAAAAATGTGTACTGCCTAGAATAAAGTTTCTGTAAAAAGCAAAAGTTGGCAACAGCGAAGCCTATGAGCTAATTGGCTGGAAACGCGTGATTATATTTATACTACATAATTATGACGTCGCATTAATTTATGGATTGGCCGAAAGCACGTGGCTCAGTTATCATGTGACTATGACGTCACATGAATTTAGTCCATTATGATAAGTGCACCTCTGCATTTTACCATACATGACAACAGCAACACATATAAGCCAAAGAAGTTAACTTCTACTGAGTGTTCACACTAATGCACTCACATCTTTTTTTTACAAGAGTTTTGTGCAAGGGTTTTTTAAGGAATATACCTCATGTGTAAAAGCAGAGTTGAGTGTACATCAGCTCAGAAATCCTTTTTGCCATTTAATCCTAGTTTAAAATTGCACCTTCCTCATAACCTTTCTTGTAGCTCTATAGCTGTATTAGCCTAACGAAAACCTTTTTTTTTATGTGTTTGCTTGTGCATAGTTATAAAATAGTGGCAATTTAAAATTTCAAACTGCATTTATAAGTTCTTGTACACATTCTTTACAAAAAACACCTAAATACAAAAAAAAAAAGGATTTGTTGTAAATTCTATACAAAGAACCCAAACCAAATCCCTTCACATTTCAAGTACCATTTCAAAATCGGATTTAGAACTGTAACTCAAAGTGGCTTCGAAACCTCCGGTCTGGACAACCGGGGAACAAAGTAAACGGAAGTGATTGATATTGTCTCGGATGTGTGAAACATTGCGAAAAAGGCAGAGCAAAAAACACGAGATCGAAGCCCGTGTTCCGTCAAACTAAGAATGGCGTTCGACTCGGTGGAGAAGAGAGAAAATCGCTTTTTAAAGAGACAGGGAAATGAATGGAATTTGAATACATTCGATTGAAAAGCGATTCAGGAGTGAAATAAAAAAAATGAAATGGCGAGGCAAGACGACGTAATGTTTTCAGAAGAAAAACATATGTGTTGCTTAAAAAATATGGCCGAATCAATACTTGGCTCGATTTATGCTTTACTTACATATGGGGTGGTTTAAAAGTGTAATGTGAAAGGAAAGAATGTATACAAAAAAGGTAAATTTTGTCTACATGTATGGATTTAGGCATGGTTAAAATAGCCGCATTGCGTTAAAAATGTTACATATGTCTGCGATAGCAACACTGTATTTTGTATCTAAAAGTAAATGTTAAGCAGGAAGGGGTCTAATGTGCTGTAAGTTTTTTAGGTATAACAGCATGGTGAAAAATTGTTCCTTTTTTTAATTTTGCTTTATGCATCAGTCAAACAAAAAAAAAAATTTGGAATTCTGCACTTGAGTAAAAAAACAAAAACAATTCCAAATAGCGAGTATTTAACTGCAAAAAAAGTATGATTGTGTATCTTAATATGTAACAATTCAACATGTTTTTTTGTAATATTACAGTTGCAGATAACATCTCTCTATTTTCTTGTTTTGTTGTGATAAGATACCACAACATTTATTTTTTATTTCACTAAATTGTGCGGCATTTTAGTCTTTACTGATAACTAGCAATCTCCCTGTGTTTACACACCTTCATATTCCTTAACAATAGATTATAATGGTATTAAAAATTAGGAGGTAGGTTTATATTTGAGCTTGAAAAGTAATTTAGAATAACTAGCTAATGAATATAATATTTTTTTAAGCTTTTAATCTAGAACAAATCATGAATATGTAAGAATAAATTTACAGTTTTAATTGTAATATTATGAAGTAAATTTGGTGCTACGTATACATAATACGCACACCTACTTCGTGAGATCCAAAATCGTCTCCATTTAAAAAAATATCGCCAAATGCTGTCATTTTGTTACATTGTGTTTGAAGACGTGTGGGAATGATTTATACTATTGGCTGCATATCGTGGCATTTGGCGACATCTTTTAAATTGGCGAAATGGGTTGATGGTATAATACGTAAGTACCATAAATTTCTATATTCCCTTAACAACATTGTTATATTATGAATATCTAAGAAGAAATTCAAAGTTTTAATCGTGTTACTATGAAGTAAATTTGGTACTAATGTATTAAAACGGACAGTCATTTTATCAGATTAAAAGACATCGCCAATTAAAAATTCCGCTAAATACTATCTTCTTTATTATTATCATGTTTAAGCATGCGCAGGAACGATTTCCACTATTGACTGCATATCGCGGCATTTGGCGACGTCTTTTCATTTGACGAAAAGAATCGAAGGTATTTTCCATAAATATTGTAAATTTCTATATATTTCTGTACTATTTATTTCTAAATTGTTACCATTTATATGATTTTCAGATAACTAGTAAATAATATTAAATTTTAAATATACTGTAAGATTAAGAAGTATATTTAAAATTGAAGTTTATAAACATATAATATGATGCTCAAATTTTGTGAACAAATTGCCAAGTAAATTCTAAAATATAGTAATGTTAAATATATTACGAGTATTTAGAATGTATTTTACCTGGACGTGCAAAATATTATGAAATTAGGAGAAATTGAAATCTATTAAATTTTTAGCAAACTCTCTTTACACAATGGATATCTTATCTATTGTTATCAAAACTTAAAAATTTTAACACTTCTAGAAAAGAGATATTTTCAACGTAGAATATTCTCTATTATATTTATATATTAAGAAACTATTTTCAAGGGGGTTACTTTACAAAAACCAATTAAATTTTTTTTAACAATTTTTATTGGAAAATAAAATGCATATCTTTCTGCTTCTAATTATGCATATTGATTGATTGATTGAATATTAACGTCGCACTGTTCAGCTACACGAGGGTTTTGGTGACGGGCCACGTAATTTTGAACCATGGTCAAGTGACGTGGATGACACCTGAGCTGGCACCCCCTCTCCTAACTACCACACCACACCAACGGTAGGACGTTTCAGCTCTCGACAGATTTAACGTGCATCGCTGCCCTACACGGCGGGTCTTTAGTGGTACTGGGCTCGAACTCGTGACAAGGCAAGCCACGGTCTGATACCTATACCACTCGGCTACCACGGCCCCCTCTAATTATGCACAAATATTTATTCTAGTTAAATTAGAAGTATTTTAGCAATCTAAACTATAAAGTTAGTAAGCATTAAAAGTGTTTTTTTTTCTACTTTAAATTACAATTTCTTTTTAGTGTAAATTAAACACAAAATGAGCACATTTAAAAACTATTTATCTTATAATTTTGGACCTTTGCACACATATGAATACGATATAAACAAATACTTCTGTGGGAAATTTTGTCTAAAAAATTATTCATAAAACTTTCACGGAAAGCAATATACACTAATTTTCAAAGTTGTGAAAATAATAATTTTCGCCTTCTTACTTCACAGAACTTTTTTTTAAGCAAAATCTGCTGAAAAAGTTTAAAAAGGCTCTCACTCGAATAATAATGCAATAAATGCACACAAAAAACTAGTGATTGTATAACGAATTAAATTTTAAAAAATTTCCTTAATTTTGGTCACTTTTTTATTTAATAGAAATAGGGGAAAATACTGCATGAAGAAAATATTTAGAAAATATTTTTAAAAGTATTTCTAAAATATATACTAAGTATTTTAAAAGTAATACATGTGGTGTCGAATAATAAATCTCACTTTTGTAAATTACATAAAAAATATACGTTAAAATATCGCATTTTTATATTCATCACTGTATAATTTACATTTTTATTGGATTTCTAAAAATATAACATAACTCTGTAGCTCTAAAAATATGTATGAAATATATCATTTTAATGATTTTCTTAGAATTTGAATATGGCTTCATTCCATTATTTTAATATTTAACTTAAATTTACCAAGTCTGTACATTCCTTTTTTCAAGACTTAACCGTATAACGTTCTTTGACCGATCGATAAAATGTATGCACTTTCTTTGTAAAAATGAACAGTGAAACATGAGAAACTTTCTAGAAATGAGAAAATGAAGATTAATGTTAAGTTTCGTAGGAAAATATTCCATTTTTTCCAGGAAGATATTAAACTGGACCGGCAGAGTATATACGTTTTCTGATTAAATGGAATTTCTTTCCAAGAAGGGATCCAAGTTAATGTACTTTTAGAGTTATATTTTTCATTTAATGTATGATTTCAACTTGAACTATATAAATCAAAATTTTGTCGTTAAAATTTCTGTTTTTGCTCCCACAAAACTAAAGAATGAATCAAGAACAAAACTCATGTATATTAAATTGATCATTAATAAGTATTATACTTAAATATTTTTTGAAAAATAAAACATTAGAAAAGGGAAATGGATAAAATAGAGTATACGGTGAAATACGTTTAACGCGAAAACACTTAGACGAAATATCGGTTAACATGAAACAATACATTGGTCCGACAACTACAATGTATTTTCATGCATAACATGAAACGAAAATCGCTTAACACGAAAAGATTTTCTTTTGGGAATGAACAAAATATGAAAACATCAGCCAAAGTTTGAGAAAGTTTCTGTATTATTGAATTGCCCTACTGTACCATCAGTAGATTTCGTTTGCAGTAGATGATGATAATGTGAGTGAGTGAATGAGTGAATATTAACGTCCAACTGTTTAGCTACAAGAGGGCTTTTGGCAACGGACCTCGTAATTTTGAACAAAGATCAAGTGATGAGGGCGACACCTGAGCTAGAGCCTGTCTCTCCTAACTACCACACCAATTGAAGGACGTTTGGCTCTCGACAGATTTAACGTGCATCGCTCCCCTACACGGTAGGTCTTCAGTGGTACTGGGCTCGAAGTCATAACATGCCAGCCACGAGTTTGTTACCTTAACCACTAGGCTACCCCGGCCTCAAATAAAGATGATGATGTGTGAACAGCCCTAATTATGGCAGACAAAGCCATTTTGGAGTTTGTTCAAAGCTCAAAAAACATCATTGATGCAGATTCCGATGAAAAGAATGAAATGAATAATGAGCTCCATTTCCCACGTCATTCGAAATGAGGAACATCGTAAAAGTATGCACAGTTATTTAGACGCACAATCTAATGGTGAAATGAATAACAAAATGGTGGCATCGAACAGTTTGAGGCTAAAAATGTCAATGCAAAGAAAAATATCTGAAAATTTTCCACAAACTCAGAAAATGTTTTGTTTTCAAAAACTTGAACATTTTGTATTAAATATCATTAAGTACCTGTGAATATTTTTGTTTCTCATTTACTTTTATTAAACACATGTATATACACATACCTATGTGAATATAATATATTCTATTGAACTTAATATTGTTGAATATATGTTGTTGCTTTTTTTAGGTATATTTTAACACGGAAAAATTATTCAGCCCCTTCAGTTTCGTGTTCACAGCGATTTTTACTGTTTTTATACTCGTATATTATATAAAAATTAAATTTTATCAAAATAAACTTCGAAAGTTAATATTTCTTTCTTCCTTTAAGATAATTTATTTTTTGAACTTGTAAAAGAATTTAAAAGTTTCATTAATTTTTTCAAAATAATATGAGTTTCCATTACATTAAAAAATTATAGTAACTTTACATAATCTCAATTAAAATAGGTGTATTTTATCACAAATAGGACATAAAGAGTTTTACAGACTCACAAAATCAGGTTAAACCTCAAATGGTACAATTTTAAACGATCTTTTTACGAGAAATAGCTATTAGTCTTATTAACAATTTTAAATTCTATAATGGTAATTTAGCAATAAATAAAAAAAAGCAAAATAATAAAGAAAGAAGGAAATTTCTAGCTAAATACCATAAACGATTTTGAACTTATTTTTTCTTTATATGAATAACAGACTTCAATTTCAGTAAATAATAAACGATAAACATCTTAAGAAAATGTTTTTTATAATTCTTCAAATAATTGCAGATTTTTACAATTGCTCTAATGGGAACTAATACTTATTGCTATTGACTTATAAAAGTTTTTTTCAGTGTTTTCCTTCAATTAAACGTAAAATAAATGTTCTTACTCAGATCATCTTGATTAAATATAGTATGCGTGTGTCAAAAATATATTGCTACTGTAATAATGTTCCTTTCAACGCTTTACGTAGATTTCATTAAATATTTTACTAAAAGAATATGTTACATATTCTTTAGCTTTTCATCGAGTTTATCTTGATACATATTTTGAAAGAATCCGAAATAATTTCTAAACTATATATAGAATTAAAGAATTTAAATATTTAAATAATATGTTCGGCTCTAATTGTTGCGTCAAAGTTCTAAATTTATTTATTTTAAATTAAGCTTCCTAACAGATATGTTTATATAAAGGACGCATCTAACTGTGTTAATATCGTTACTAGACGGCACTTTTTAATATCAGTTGGGTAAATTTCACCTAGAAGCTCTAAGCTAACCTCTCCCTCGAAATACCTTTTAAACATATATAAATAATAAATAAATAAATAAATAAAAAACAACCAAAATTTTAAAAAAGCTCATGATATTACAAAGTATATGTTCGTCTATGATATTGTATCAGTATTTGTAAAGACGAATTTTGTGAGCATGAATAAGTGAAGTGAAAAATCTTATTTAACATTACAGTATATGTGAGGAAATATAGGGCTTATTTTATATCAGAAAAAGGTTATTGATTAAAATAGAAAAACTTCGTGTAAAATCATCTAATAGTGTAATATTAGAATGTTGTAAAGCCAGTATGCAATAACAAAGCAGGGAAACTTATCAGTTTAAAGAACAAATAATATTAAAAAATAAGTCGATTCCTACTTAAAGAAAAATTTCATTTTAATTACTATTTATTAAATAACTACAATTAATATAAATATTATAAACATATGACAGAATCACAATATACACTTTTTAAATTAACATTAAGAACTTTTTAACCACATTAAATTTGTAATTACATTTTTTTAGTATAAGTTGAATACAGTTTGTGAGAATTTATCTTAAAACCAGTGTAAGCTGAATGCTGACGTCTAACTAGCATATGATTTTATTCAGGTTAAGTTAAATCCTCATCATAAATTTAAGAACATTAACTAATTTTATCCAATAGTGCTGCCCTCTAGAGGAATAATATCGACAGAAATATATCTCTTAAACTATAAATAATTAATTTCATTTAATTAATGAATAAATATTTGAAAAAACTGTATTAACATCAACAACTATATCACATATCACATCCACTACTTCTTATCCACAGAAATGTGTTTAAACTTGAATGGATGAATAAAAAGTATTTTATAACCGATTGAAAATTTGAACAAGATATATAAATAAATATATATATTGGGATAGTGTGGAGTAATAGTAAGAATTGAAAAATGTGCTCCATTTATGTGTCAAATTCTCAAAAAATAGGCGAAGGCAGATTTTATACTCATCTCATTTTGAAGAAAAGTATTTATATAGAGTTAACTTTATAGTATATTTTATTTATATAGACTTAAATTTACTACAAGTTTAAAAAGGTTTTTGCTAAGTTTTGTCCATTAAAAGAATTTTTCAAAAATCAAATTTCGGTATCTTTAAAGCTGTAGCCTAACTCTACAGAGGAATGGTGGGAAGTATTGTATTCTCTATTAGCTGCATTGCCCGGCTTTGCACGGGCTTTTTCTTTCCCTCATGATGCCAGCAATTATGTGTGTGTGTGTTTGTACGCGCGCAATGTGAGTGACTTCTAAAATTATTTCATTAAATTTCTCTTTTTCGAAATTTGTTCCACATATTTTCGATTTAAGACAGGTTCCCCTCTCTAGCCCGGCATAATATGGCTTTTTTTTAGTGTAAATTTATTGTTCCCTCTTCCCCTCTCCCTCACAGATAAGATATAGCTTCAAATTTCGATGTATGACTTTTAAGAAACAATATTGCATTAGTTAAAGAATTATTAATGTGAAGCAATAAAAAGAAAACGATTCTAATGCTAAGAGTAAAACAAAAAACTAAAGAGAAAGAAACTAAAATAATATAATAAATTTCAGCTTTTCATGAATCAATCAATCGTTATGTATAGTTAGCTTAAAAATGTCTCTGAAATGTATTTTTATCCAAAATAATAGACGATGTACTTTTTAATTAACAAATAATTTAGTAATGAAATAATAGAAATAATTCTTATAAAAAACATATTAATTAAAATCCATTTTCTATAAGTAATAAATAAAAGAAAAATTTACTGATAGCTATTGAAACGATTGCTTTTTTTTAATACTTGAATAAACATATATGTATATATATCTAAGTTATAAAAAAAACAGTATGGGGGGAAAACGTAGATATATATTTACATGTACTGAAAAAAAACATTCAAAAAGAAAAAAAAAACTAACTGATAAAAACATTTGGATATTTTATTTTAATTTTACAGTTTTTCCTTCCACTGTCATTGTTACAAATTTTGTGTAATGAACGCTTAAAATAGTGTAAATAATTTATATCAGGAAGGGTAATACACATTAATATTACTTTTTGTTGTATTTATTTTATGTTAAAATCTTTCCACCACCTCTCCCTTCGAAATCTAGTTTTATTATGAAATAAAATAAAAATAGTGATTACACTGATGAACAGAATAAATTAAAAGTGAGAGCGCACTGAGGCATGGCGTAGACAAAACAAAAGGGATAAAAAAAAGGTAGATGAATGCTGTCACGGGCTTTTTTGCAAATGGCAGAATTTTTTCCTACTTTCTTGACAAATGTCGTTATATTTTGAAAACTTCACACAATATCTTTATAAATTATAGCCTATGTGTTATTCTGATTTATAAGCTATATTATTGTAAAGTTTCATTAAAATCCATTCAGTTGTTTTTGCGTGAAAGACGACCAAACATCCTCACAAACTTTCGCGTTTATAATATATATTAGGATATATATGTATACCCAATGTCCCTTTAGAACTAAATAAGAGTTATTGTCTTTGAATCTTCATAATATTGACCATATTCATATAAGTTATATGACACTTGTAATAGTAGCTTTCGGTATTGCATGTTATATCCACCTCCTTATGATAGGTTTGGAGCCCAGCTAAATTTAACGTACGTCGAAACTTATCATCCCCAGTAGTATTAGAACTCATTATCACTATTCATTTCGAATGTCACCCAGCATATCCTTTACCACTGTGGATAGCTGGGACACTCTTTCATAACTAGTAAAAAATTCAGAATTTCTGCAAGTTATCAATCCACAGAAAAAATAAACCGTCTTGCGCAGAACTACAGCAAAACTATATTTCTAACTACAATCTTTATTTTAATCTCCGGTATATATTTCAAAAATATCTATAAGAAAGACATGAAAACATCTCTCTCGGTAAAGGAAAAAATATCAACTTTCTATGGAAGTGAAGAGAAATTTCAGAGCTCTATGAAAGCAGTGGTTATTTTAGTGCTGGGAAGAATCATTCGTCTGGGTATAGCAGAGATGGCACCATCGGTTTGGGGGCAAGAGGGGAGAAGGAATGGTCCCGTATTCGATGAAATGGAATGTTAGGCAGCCTTTCCAGTTTCTCCTGTTCTCTCGATCAATACCTGACGGTCCCAGTAACAAAAGGAGAGTTTCTAAACAGCTGCAAAGGGTTGATTCGCGATTTTTGAATCTTACTTTTAGATCTGTTGCGTCTTCTTATTTATCTTTCGTTTATTCATAATGAAATGATTGCGTTGAATACTTTTCTTGAGAAACTAAAGCAAGTGATTAAGACCTTTAAAGAAAAATATCTATCCTTTTGTATTCTTTATTAATAATTAAATCTTCGCCTTAAATGAGAATATAATTTATATATAAAGCAATTTTTTGACTCATGTTATATTAGAACAACATGAGATTCTATTAAAATTATTTTCAAACCCTACCTTCTCAGATTGAGTTGAATGTGTACTCCAACTAGTACTTACCCGCCTGCGTTTCGTTTGATTTCGTATGCCTATGTATTGCCTTTTTTTTTTTAAGTTATTGATATCTAAGTTCTAGCATTAAGCTGTTGTGGTATTGAAAAGCATTTTTAAGGCCTAGCCTGTTGATTTAAAGGAGGACAGGACTGCTAAGGGGGAAGTAAGTTTATCTTTAACACTCTCGTATAGCCCCCTTCTCAGAATCGTTTTCTCTTTTTTAGTGGATCTCTACTCAATAAAATAAAATGCTTGCCAAATTTAAAGTATGTAGGGTTCTTAAATTTCGAAAAAAGGATATTTTTAATCCAAAATACTCCCATAGCCTCCCGCAATACCCCTTGGGAATAAATTTCACAAAACTCGTTCTTAACGGATCGCTATACAACCAACAACAACGAAAAAACGCTTACTAAATTTCAGATTAAAATGTTAATATTTAAAAAAAAATAGGAACATTTTACCATCTGTAATGTTCTTCTAACCCCGCACCTTCTTGGGAGTCAATTTCCATCAAATTTGTTGTTTAAGTATGTCTATTCAACAAAAGGAGCATGCTTGCCAAATTTCTATGTGGGTCTAATTGTTCAAAAATGGGAATTTGTATCAGTAGTCACTCTCTCCTTAAGAGTAAATTTCCGCAAAATGCGATCTTAGCGGATCCCTGTTCAACAAAAGTAATATCAGTACCAAATTTGAAGTCTGTATGTCTATAAGTTTCAGAAAGCTTGTGATAGTGAATGAGTGAATCGATTTTTTTTATCTATGCATTGAAAGATACATAACCTGATATGCATTTCTTAAGTCTTTATAAGGAGCGTTTCTATAAAACATTTACAAATTTAGCATTAATAATTGGAAGAAATCGTTATAATTTTTTTTTATACTTTGTCGTTATATACTTCTACACAACTACAGACAGTGAGTTTTTCTATATCTACGTGTTGGCTGTTTTAAAAATAAGAAACGGTTTGGGCAAAACGTTAAACGAAACGCGAAATTTTTCATTCAATAAAAAATAATGTTATCAAATATGTTATATTTAAAAAAAAATCATTTAGTCAGAGCTATCTGATTTGTCAATTTATTGCAGTCTACTTGTTTTAATATTTGTAGAAGCAGAATATTATTTAGCTTTCTCTTAACTTTCAGTAATTGATTGAACTAGACAATCTCTTTAAGAAGTCTTTTGATTTATAGTAAACTAAATATTCTCAGAAATAATTTAATAGCTTTCAAGCACTTTTTTACGCAAAACTTTTTATATTTTTACTTCGTATTAAGTAATACTCAACATTCGTAATATTTTAGTAAACTTTTTATGTAAAGCAATTATCTATCTAAAATAATCTTGAGAATGTATGAATTTTCTTAATACATAATGATCAAATTTCTCTGCCTTGTTAATAATTTATAAGCATTCAGTGAATAAAATTTATATCCTTATATGTAGTGTACAAATTCTTTTATAATGAAATTAAAAGCATAGACTTTTTAGAATTCCTCAAGCGTATTAATAGTTAGATTTTTTTACCATAAAGTCATTTTCACTTACGAATAAATTTTAAATATTTTAAAGGACTTTTGGTTTGATATATATGCATGGAGTGTATTTTTAATTTTAATTAATTTCATTGAAAACTATATTCCAAAATTTTAGAATTTATTTTTTATTTTTAGAAATTAAATGTTTGTATATTGATATAAGTTTCTTATGCCCCTTTTTATTATAATTTTGAAGCTAAAATTCCTTTTTACAGAAGTTCTGATTTTTCATATAAAGCACTTCACTTCGATATTTTTCCTCGGCAAATTTCTGATTTTAATTTATTTTCATATTCATTGACTTTGTACAAAATAATATTATAAATCCAAAGAAAATTAATCATTTTAATTTTAAGTCCCTTTTTTTAATGAAATTTAAAATGCGCGCCTGTGGCAATGCCTTACTTAAATGTGGTAAAATTTCAATCTGATGTGTATGTTACCGTTAAAGTGCAAAATCCGTTATTTTATAGAATAACTGTATATTTCATGAAATAACTATACAAGTCAGTTAAAGTACATAAAATTATTGAATTCTATGATTTAACTAGGTATTCTATAGAATAACAATTACTCGATCGTTAAAATATGAAATACGGCACTTGAAAGTTCTCTGAACCTGTTCTAGCTGCTTTTAGTCTGTTTTGAACCGTTTATGACTGTTTGCAATGACGTGTGCGCGTACTGCAACGTCTTCGTTTGGTGCGAACCTCACCCTTCCATTCACGCCCAGTTTTATGGCTCAGAGCAGCTAGCTAAGAGATTAGTGCACGTGGCCGTGAGGTCATTGTTTATTATTTGATCTCGGGTCCGTGACGACACTGGGATTGAAAGTCATAATAGACATAGGATTGCCCACCGGGTGACAATAGACGAGGCCTGTCTAACAGAGAACACTGTCACCTAGGCAGATGGCGACAGAATGGATTTAAGAATCAAAGGTGGTGTGATGGACAATTGACCAGATGTTGGACGAGAAATCTGACACCATTTCATTCCCGACGGACCAGAGTGTGTGATTGTGTGTTCCGCACGAATAGGACACTAATGAGGCCGAAGGCCGTGGGAAGACTTTTGTGACCTGCCAATGATAAGAGATGAGGGGCGTGTTGTGGATCCGCCCTGGTATTTAAAATGGTTTTTTTAGCAGGTAAGAGAAAAGAAAACGGGTGACAGAGACGAGATTAGAGAGCAGAGATCGGATTCCACTCCTAAGTGGACTTCTCTGGGGAGAGGAAAGAGAATGAATGTCGGTGGCGTTGTAGAAGTTACCCAACCAACTTCTTAGAAATATGGGCAAGTGTCCTTCGGACAAAGTAGTGCTGAGAAGTGGTTGATCTCCCCCGTGAAATAGACTACAAAGCCTTTGGCGCAGAGACTTTACCTTATTGCATCAATGATAATGAATTTGTTGAGAAAATAAATTTTCTTTTATTTCTACATTTTGCTGTGACGTTATTATCACGCTACCAGTCCACGACGCCACAGTACCGTTCATTCCGTTTGCGTTTAAATATAGAATTTAGGAGGTGTATTTATGTTGTGACGTCTCTCGCGTCTTTCTGATTAACATAACTCCTATGTTCTTTGACGGCCACGATTAATGGCAAAACCTTTCAACTTACTCAGAAAGAAGGGATCGAATATGTAAAATGAGATATACTATAAAAGGATACGCGGGAAACCTAGCAATAGCATAGAAAGCATAGGTACAGGCTCAGAAGATTGTAGGTGTGGAATCATTCTGATTAATGGCGTGACAAAAACTTAGTGGAAATCTTCGGACCAAAAAGGCAGTCAGAATTAGCTCCCCTTGGGGATAGAATTTCAAATATAAAAGTTATAGATTATATTCTCTAGGTCAAGGGACCGACTGGAAAGGTAAAATTGAATAAAGAATTAATTGGATTATTTAGGATAATTGAGATAGAGAATCTAATTCGTGTCTGACTTTAAAAACGTGTTTAATTTGGGCTCGACTCTCACTCTAATTAATTGAAATTAGAACTTAAGTATTATAAGTTATTTAATAAAAGTTGTATTAAATTATGTTCATCATTTTGTAATCCCCCACCTCTCACGCGGAACCCGGGGAACAGGTCATCCGGATGGCAATGTCTCAAGGGGAAATGTTAATTCAGGTTGAGGGGGAAAAACAAAGGTCTTTTTAGGGGGGGGTCAATTATTTTTCATCCAAAATAATTCTTGTCCCAAAAAGTGTTTTAAAACAAAAGTCATTTTTCAGGGGGAAGGGGCTCAAAATTTTATTCGATATTTGGTTCGTTGTTGGTACAAAATACAGCCACGGATTTTGCTGGCTCAAAGAAAGCTGAATTAGCGAAGGCTTTTCCGCGATCAAAATAAGAACTACAGTCGGGTTTTTATGCATCCCCAGGGGAAGAAATCAGGACGCGACTGATTTTGTGTATATAGATTATTAAAAATGAGAGAAGTTTAGCATTAGGAATGTCCCAAGCGGGCTTAGTGGATCATATTTTTAGTTCGACTCGAACCACAGGTACAGGACTACTACGTGGAAGTTAGAAATCACAAATACGATACAACTTTAGAAGTCCCTGGCTAAATTCGAGAGATATTCTTGCAAATTACAAAGGGGTTTATCAGAACCATAATATAGAAAAAGACTGAAGGTCAAAAATGCGCATAGGATGCCTAATTTTAGAAGCTAATAGGTAGAAACTGGAGAATTCGGAAATTAGGGTAGACCAAATAACAGAAATGAGGTTTTTACAGAAAATAGCCGTCAAAATAATAGAGGGTTCGAGAGGAATAGATTTAATAATAATGATCAAAGATTCAGCAACAGGGTTACTCATTTCGAAATGAGCAGAAATGATAATTTTAATAGAGGGACCGTAGAAATAAGGGTTCGAGTGATAATTTCAATCGAGGCATTAGGACATAAAGGGACGATTAAATATTGTAAAGGTTAATGATCAGCCTCAAGAGGTGTCGACAAGAGAAGCAGGTAGACTTTTCTCCAATATGTACAGCACCTGTAAGAACTTCCACACGTACCTATATTGATAAATAAACTTTTATTTTAATACACTTCATAGGACACCAGGCAAAGATAAAATCTTTATATCGGAAGGTATATATAGAAAATATTTTTCTATAAACAAATAAAAATCACTTGAAGCCCAGGTAATAACAGCACAGGGTGCGAAATGCCAAAACAGGGGATTGTAGAATTGAAAATTAAGATCGAAGACAATTAGAAAGAAATTGGTCATTTCATGTGTTGAAAGATTTAAGTACCCATGTATTCTGGGTGCCCTTAGATTTCATAAGTAAATCCAAGAGAATAAGTATTAAGATTTTTAATCAAAAATCGTTGAGAAAATTCAGATTCTCAAATAAATAATTGGTTGAGCCAATTAAAGAGGAAAAAGTTGAGATAAGATTTATCTAAAAACAAAAATTGGGGAAGTAGAAAAGAAACAAAACTTCACAAAATTGTTTAGTAGTTTAAGGAGTTTATTTTCAGACTAAACCAGGTCTTGCTCATGTGTTATACCATGAAATTACTTTAGGAGATAACCCACCAGTAGCTTCAAGGCCTTATAAGTATATACAGTCTACGCACTAAGCAAGCAATAATAGATTTTCACATACAAAAAATGTTACAAAAGGAAACGATTGTTCCAATTCAGTCCCCATACGCGTCACCTGTTGCGTATACGAAAAATAAATAGGTTACCACCGGATAATCCGGAAGCATATAGATTTACGGTAGACTATAGAAATTAAATTCGATCTAGAAGTATCCCGCGATACCCTTTACCGTTAATAGATGATTTATTAACAAACATATACCATCTCCCCAACAATATCATCTCTTGATCTAAGAAGTGGGTATTTTCAAATGGCAGTAAACCCCAGCGATATAGTTAAGACCGCAATTTGTAGTAAAAAGTGGCACATATATGCTTTCAAGCGGATGCCATTCGGTTTTATCGAGGAGCAGGCTCCCAATTTTCAAAAGCAATTGACATAATCCTAAAAACCGGTGATAGGGGAAGTTTTGTAGTGTTTACATGGACTGACATTATCATCGCGTCTCCATCATTCGCTCACCATATTTGAACATTTAGGGAAGTTTTTCGTTGTTAGGATGCGGGATTAACGACATTAAATACTGGAAAATGTAAATTCGGGTGCGATGAATTGAAATATTTGGGATTAGTATTAGTAAGAAGGAATTAAAACGGATGAGACAAAGGTTAGAGCTATACAAAGAGATGAAACCACCCCGTAACTCCAAAAAGAGGTATCAGTTTTTAGGTATGTCTCAGTGGTACGCGAAATTTATTAAAAATTATGCGGATATTTGTGAGAGCCACTTTTATAATCTTAAGCGAAAATTTAAAAAATTTATTGGTCATTGAAGCACAAAGGCATTCGAAGGGTCAAGGAGGCAGTAACAAAGCGCCAGTTTAAAATTACCAAATTTTCGGGAACCATTCAAGGTTATTTGCAGATGCCAGTTCGATTGGTTTGAACAGTACTAAACCAACAAACAGACCAAGTCATGTACGTCACGTACACTGAACAACGCAGAGGAATTACACAGTAACCGAAAGAATGTCTAGCAGTGATATGGGCGTGAACAAATTTAGAACATATTTGGGAGTATTACCAATTGGGTAATAACAGATCGCGCCGCGATAACACTAACACATGGCAAAAAATTTATCAAGTAGGATGATTAGATTAGGCCTCTAAAGTTAGCAGAATTCAATATAGAATGGAACAAGACCGGGAAGGAACTCAAAATGCATTGGCTGACATTCTATCAAGGAATCAATTAATAGTATAATGAACGATAAAATTAATTGTGCCATAATCAAAAGATTTGGTACACTTCGCAGGAACAATTAATAAAGAGGACAAAAATGACCCAGAATTGGGTCATATATATAGATATTTAAAAGCCGGGAGAATCAACTCGGTTAATGCAACGATATGTGAAATTGGTCCCCACGATTTCCGTTTAATTGAAGGATTGTTATTTATGCGAAACACGCAACGTCATTAGGTGAAATACATTATATACATTCCAAAATCTTTAGGAATGAAATAATGAGAGAATTTCATGACAAGCAATAAGTGGACACGTCGGCAGATTTAAAGCAATATCATAAATTCGGGACGTTTATTTGTTTCCCGTACATGAAAATTTATTGATATTATGTCTCTACATACCACCAATTTTGATTAATAACTATAAAACGCGTTACCAGCTGGTCGGTTAAATCAATTATATCGAATTATCCGAATGAGATAGTGACGTTAATTTATTAGGCCCCGTATCTATATCGAAATAAGACGTAACCGCTATATATTTAGTAATAACCGATCACATTTCTAACCAAATGGGCTGAAATTATACCTCTTATAAAAGGCCTCATCTCGTATAATAGCGGATATTTTTTGATAACTTTATATCGCGTTATGGAGCTCCAATAAATTAATAGTGATAATGGTCCCCAATTTTATATCCGAGATTTTTGAGCACTTAAGTGAAAGATTAGGCATAAGGCATGTAAGAAGACTGGTGCATATCGACCACAAAACAAATCGGACTGAAAAGAGTTAATCGGAATCTCGATGCAAATGATTGCAAATTACGTTAATGATCAACATGATACTTGGATCTAATTCTTGCATTGATTTGCTTACTATTCGTACGGCGGTGAATGAAACAACAGGAAAAACACCGGCTGAGTTATTTTTAGGTCGAAAATTGATTACACATTTCAAAAACTGGTTATGATATCGGGACATAAAGTTAAAATTCAAGATATACAGAAAAGCTTTAAAAAGCTAGACTAAATTTTGAAAAATTAAAGCAGGAAGGTGGGAAAAATAATATTATAATAGACGTAGAAGGACATAAAAATAAAGGTAAATGATTGGGTTTTATTAGAAACACACCCTGTAAGTTCAGCTGCCTAACAAAGTATGTGCTAAATTTAAACAAAAATTTGAGAGGACCTTATAGAGTAGTCCTAGAAGTTAGGAACTTTAACAATATTGTAATATGGAAATCGGGAAAAGATTAACAGTTAACGTAGATCAAATAAGAATATATCGTCATAGGAAATGTGACGAGGTCGAATTAGGAACAGGTATCCCAAATAGCATAAAGATCAAGTCAGGAAACTAGTACTTCGGAAAAAAAAAGTACACCAGGTTAAATGGTCACAATATGGAAAGAAAAAATCTGCGGTAGAAACGTAGGTTAAGTAAAGGATTGGTAACCAATCAAATCAATACAAAAATACAGAGAGGACCCATAAAACAAGTACTGGTCAGATCACTACCTAGTTCAGTAGGGAATGAAAATAAAATAAAAGGTTTAAATATAACCAAGGAAATAAAAAGATCAGGTATATCGGGGACAAGTGGACCGGGAAGTAGCAAAAGAAAATTAAGTAAATAATAATAATAATAAAAGGAGCAAATGTCATCTAGTACTATTTCCAGAGATAGAAAAAAGAGCTAGGAGAAGGAATCAACTGAAGTTCCATTTGAAAAAATTATAATCTAAGGCCACGACGGAGAACAAGAAGAACCACAACCAATAAGAACACAATTGGGAAGAGGCAAGGAAAGGAGAAGACAAGGAGATTTACAAAAGCCTTACAACAAGAAATTCCAGTACAAAACAAGGAATGAAAGTGATGACACCTCATCGTTGAATGTGAACATTAGGAGACCGAATATAAAAATCAGGTTGTATTGTTTCATTTTTATGATCTTCAACAAGTGGTCCGGAAGAATTGTGCAAGAAGAGTCTCGGGCGGTGCTTAAAAGTTATAAGCAAGTCAAACACTACAATGAGTGTTCATTTAATTTTTGGAACTTTGAAGCTTGTTAAAAATTTTTTCCTGAAGAAAAACATTTGTATTCACACATTTGTTTGCACTTCGATGTATGACTTCGTGAGGATGCAAAGAAAATTCCTTTGGTTGTTTGTTATAATAATGGTTTATTGAAAAATGTTTGTAATTGTATAATATGTGTATATATATATGTTGTTGTATTGTTGCGTATTATGAGGCATCTGGTTCGGGGAAACGCGGCGTAGTCAAGGCACTAACAATAATAATAACGGCGCTTTTGCGCGGCTCATTTGAGTTTTTTGTTGAAACCAGATGTAGGGATGAGATAAAGAAGGTATTGTGATATATACGTAATTTATGTAGGTGATTAATATTATGGAAATAGATACTCAAATAGTTTTCATTTCAGGGAGACTGACCCACAGAGTCACTTGAACTTCAAAAGTGTTCCAGGCTGTTAAGAAGGGGGCTGAAATGTGCTCCATATGAAGTGTTAAGATTGGGTCTGCACCCAGAATAATGAGTAGTTTTAAAGTGTACTAAATGTCTTTTAAGTAACTTGAATTGTAAAAAGTGAGAGTGGGCACAAATTAAACAGTAATTATTAATGTTGGCCTGAATTATTGGGCAAAATTATTGTCACAGAGTTTAAATTAAATTGAATATTAAAATTCTGAGATGGTAATGAAAATTATTGAAGTCAAGATAAATTTTGGAAATTATAAAAGTTAAATTGGAATTAAATTGCAATGAAAATTAAAGTCAAAGATAGATATTGAAATTATAAAAGTTAAAATTTAAGATTAAATTTCAATGAAAATTAAAGTCAAGATAGATATTGATATAAAGTTAAAATGAAGATTTAAAAGATTAAAAATTTAAATAAAACTCAGAAAGCGAAAGAAATTTAGAAATAGAGATTTAGACACGTAATTTATTAAGGGCATTTTGAGAACCCTTAAAGTAAATCACGTTTTCAATAGCCTATGGAGGGTTGTAGGCGTCTCTCGCGTCTTTCTGATTAACATAACTCCTATGTTCTTTGACGGCCACGATTAATGGCAAAACCTTTCAACTAATACCAAGAAGAAACGGATCGAATATGTAAATGAGATATACTATATAAAAGGATAGCGCGGCAAACCTAGCAATAGCATGAAAGCATAGCGTAGCAGGCTCAGAGATTGTAGTGTGGAATCATTCTGATCAATAGCGTGACAAAGCTTGAATTAGTGAAATCTTGCGGACCAAGAATAGGCAGTCAGAAATTAGCTGCATTGATGGATCAAGAATCTTAAATATAAAGATATAGATTATATTCTCTAGGTCAAGGGACCAGACTGGAAAAAGGTAATATTAGATATAAGTAATTAGATAACAGGATTATTTAGGATAATTGAGATAGAGAATCTAATTGCGTGATCTGACTTAAATACGTGATTTAATTTGGGCTCGACTCTCACTCTAATTAATAAGTGTCAAATTAGAACTTAAGTATTATAAGTTACTCTTAATAAAAGTTGTATTAAGAATTATGTCTCATCATTTTGATAATCCCACACCTCTAGCTTACGCGGAACCGGTAAGACATGGTCATCACAGGATGGCAATGTCTCAATGTTCGCCTTTTTTACATTTTGAATTACTAACAAATATTTTTGCAACCTTTTTTCAAGCAATGCCTTCTACAAGAATGGGAAACTAATCTGTAAATAAAAAAGATTTAATGCAAGAGAGATTTAAAAATCCTTACTATATAAATAAGCGTGGGTTAATGGAAAACCGCGTTTCACTTAATAGTGAAAAATTATTAACTTTGATAGCAAAAGTAAAAAGTGCTAAAAAAGCACAGAAATAAGTACCCCGTGACTATTGGTTACCCTAGCAGTATGATATCCCTGAAGTTGAAGGAGTAGAAAAGTTAATTGTACCAATTACTGATGCAAAGCATATTCTTTTTACTCTTTTATATGTAACTAGTATTCGTAATATGAGCAATAATAAATTATATCATCTGCTTTTCCTTATTAATTACCATTTAGTCATCCCCAATAGGAATACAATGTATTTTTCGAGAGATTTTGGCTATTTATAATCAATTAGTTATAAAATAACTTTGAAACTGTTTATTTTTCCCTTTAACGGTCTATCATTAGTTATTTCATAGAATAAACTATGTAAAGAATAAAATTTTTCATTAATTATGTACTTCAATTGACTTGTCTAGTTATTTCATGAAATATACCTAGTTATTCTATAAAATATAACTGAATTATACACTTTAACGATAACATATAGAAATTAAGCTTAACGTTTTTCATTGAGCTTAATTTGCGTTTGTAGCAATAAATTGTGTGAATATATGTGATTAAAAGCAAATATTAATAAATAAAATACATGGTTAGGAAATAGATGGCGCTGTTTCAACAGCGATGTTGGGCAATTGTATCCTCAATTGACTGAATGATATTTAGGACAGGGGGAAAGGAAGAGTGTATGATAGAGAGTTTGAGAGAGTAAAATTAGTAAGATAGTCAGTAATTACGTATAATCGCATTTTCAACCGCTTTCAGATCGACACCCTATCCATCTACAGTAGGCCTGCTCGGGAACGAAATAGTGGATGACCTTGCGAAGGCGGCTACCAGCAATGTGAATCCGGAAGACCACATGGTTTTTACGTCGACTGAGATCTACTCCAGGGCTAAGGAATTAATATGTAGAGCCTGGGTAGTCCCTCCTGTACACCCACGGTACTTTCAAAGACACATTGGATCCACCATAACATTCAAGGGTTCCAGATCATATCACACGGCATTCTCGCAATCTTCGACTGGTCACCAGAGGTGCATGAATTTTGAGGGCGGCAAAAGAAGCTTCTAAATTTGCAGCAGATGTAACATCAGTCCTTCTTCTCCTCAGCCCGTTCTGCATTGTCTGGGGTTTTCCTGTGAGGAGGATGTTGCTCCTCCCCTGCTGTTCTTAGACTTTGTACGGATTTATGGACTCATGGATCTGGTCTAGTTTCACTAGACCAGATGGGTATTAGTCCCACCATTACCAAGTATTATCGCAAACTGTAGGCGACATTATATGAAACGAATCACCTGGTTGCGAATGCACAACGTACGGCACATAGGAAATTGGGGTTGCCAACTTGGTGAATTATTAATAAAGTTGGCGATTGTTGCAAATACCAGGAAGTTTAAGGTGTGCGAGTTTAGTTTTATAGTAGGTACAAAATAAAGTTGTAATTTGTTTAGAAAGCATTGAAGTTAATCCACAGCAGTCAGTAACATTTCGTTTGTCAATTATTTGGCTTTATGTGTGAAATTATTTTTTTTACGAGGGAAAGGGATTGGTTTGTCTGTGATATATGCATTTAGAACCCAAATGTTTCTTTTTCTAATAGGAGTTGGTTGTATTTTTGTATTCAAAGCTTCATTACGTTTTATAAAAAAATAAGGATTGTGCAACACAGAAAATTCTCGTTTGTCTCATCTTAATTCTCATGATCCAAAATCATATTTGCACTTCGTAGTTGTGTACCCCAAGCAGTATTTTGTGAGAAACAGTTCTCAATCATTTCGATAGTGAAGGTGCATAGAAAGATCTCTATGGAATTAAGTTCATAGCTTCGAGTTTTTTAAAGTAATCAAAACGCAAGAAAGTAAGAACAGACTTACCTCAAAAATAAAAGTAACGTCCATTCCTTTATCAATAAGCACAGATGTACGACGAAAAAATTCTCGAAAATCCTCTAAAATTCAAAATGCCGCTTTATTTGCAACAAAACTCATGCATACTAAAACAATAGAGAATGCTTTCATTGTTTTCTTTGTATGTATTGTTTAACTGAAAAAATCTACCAACCATTGTTATGACAAAGTTTAAGAAAACCGGCTTATTTTCATAACAATGGAAATTTCGTTGCTTAGATTCTAATTGTTTTAGAATACAATTTCTAAAATTTTAAATATTGTATAATTTGTTATTATATTCTACATCTGTACAAATGTACAGTATTGTGTGCATATTATGTGCTCAGTTATCATCTCTCTTTTCAATAACTTCTTAAATATTTAAGAAGAATATGGGAAATAAGCAATATGGATAGCGCAAACGCGAGCTATTTTGCCGGATTCGCTGCGTTCTCACGCAATGCTTCAATGATTTTCAAAATATAAAGTATGTTATATCAAAAATAAAAATTACCAATAATGATCTTTCATTGAACATAGTTAAAAAAACTGTAACAAAATATAAAATTTTTCAAACGACCTCTTTCCGAGGGGAAGAACGAAGGATCACTCAAATCATTCATTTTTAAACCTGTTTATTAAGAGTCTTAGCTTAAACACAATACACAACAATAATAAGTAAGTTGATCTAGAATGAGAAGACGCAACGCGTATTACCAAATAGTCGCGTACTTGACCCCTGAATCTAAATTTAAAGGTTAATTTCTCACTAATATAAGCCCTTTCCGTATAGCTTATATAAAACTGCTTACCGCTATATCCTAGATAATCAGCTACGTTCTGTATATGTTCTGATGTGGCTTTAATCTATCAGTATTCCTTATGGCCTCGAAACCCCTTTAGTTCGGCAGTACCGGCACGGATAGACTATTTCCTGGAGTTAGGCTTTTTCTAACTTTATCTGAAATTACTTTACAGCTAACTCTCCACTTAGCGACTTCACTTCCCACTTAACAATCACTTCCGAGCATAGATATAGATCCGGACATAGACTTCGCTCTACTGCTAGCGTCCAATATATATATAATTCCTAATTTACATAACCACGTTCTTCTTGATTTGGCTGGAAAGAATTGCCATTTCGGCCCCAAAGAAACCCCAAGAGGACATTAATAGAAATCGCGATGAAAGCCCCGTCACATATTAATTAAATATAATAATTTAGATATGATTTATATATTATGCTAAAAACAAATATATATATATATATATTTAAATTTTTTAAAAAATGTAAATGCTTCTTTTTAAAACCTGTTAATTTTACCAAATTTAGTTTCAAATAATTTTGGAAGAATTTAGCAATGTATTCCATGTTTAAAAAATGTATGTAACCCTTCTACTTCTTCAACACTCTACAATAATCAGTATAAATAATATACTATTTGTAAACTCTAAGAGCAACAGCAAACTGCTAAGAATCGCATTGGAAATTGTTTTCATGTTGCGTATGTTTTCTGTGTTTTCAACATTTATAATAAAACAAAACCTAACAACTACCACTTTCAAGACTCAGTAAGAAATTTATTCCGGTCAAGTTTTCAGGTGAGAATTTCACACGGTGATTACCATTTTACCTTTGTCATTACAGAATACAAATCTCTGAAATTTTGAGATTGTCTGTTCAGTTCACGATTGTAGAAAACCCATATAACACGCGAGTTAACTATTCTAGCTTAACAATAGTAATAGTTACGCGCGTTTTTCTTATAAGTAATTCCGTTAACGTATAAAGTACCTTCGTGAAGTTGTAATAAAGACATTCTCTTTTGATGGAATCCTTCCGTTTGATTGCAGTTCGTGCTTCGTAAAATACCTTTATCAATGTTATTTTTGATATTTCAAATTCACCTTTTTTTTTTTTTTGAATATTCGCACAAATTATGATATAATAAAAGTAGTGTAAAAAATTACGTTTCGTACTTGTTTCGTTTGTTTACCACCTCTTAGCATTATTGAGTATTTCGGGATTTGTGTAACTTTTTTCTTTTCATGAAAATTCATATTCATTGCAGTAAATATGAGGTGCGGTAAGAAACGTGCAAAAGCATAACAAAATGTAATTTTTAGATTGCAGTGTCAATAGGGAAAAAAAATGTATGTTTTTATTTATTTATTTGCTTTTACGATTACAATATTCTTACATTTGTTGGATTTCTTTCTTCTGGTCCCTATGATTGCTTGGAAAAATTAGTATTAAATTTAAAATAGAGTTAAAAGAGTCTAAGACGTTAGTTTTGAAGAACACGTTTATGTAAGAGAAAAAACCAGAAAGAGAAAAATATAGAAATGCATGCCAATTGTTTAATTAATAAGCAACATTTTTTATAAGGCAAACTGAAAGTAAGACCGTCAGCTTCTTTCTTGAACTGTAATTAAGTAATAATTGCATTATGTTAAGAGTTTAAGTAGATTTAATCTCTCAAACCTATACACAGTAGCGGATCCTCCTTCTGCAAGTCGCAACCACAAAGAACAGGAATAAAACCCCTTAAAGACTAACCTTCATAAGGATTCCTTTTGTCTCAGTCGTCTAAGGCATGCACGGTGTGCCTGCAGACCAGGTGGCCAGTTCAATACACTGCACCCAAGCAGCACTCAAGTTCACCACGGGTCTTCCCCCTCCCCTTCACCAACATCTTGTCATTGAAGTAGTGACCGAGGAAGGGGACTCTAGATGGCAGCACAACCTAACGGCAATGGTTGATTATGCATTCTGTCTACAGAGAATCCTAACTAAGATATTCTCAATAAATCACGACTAGTGATTCAAAACGGCAACTGCGTGCCGGTCAACTAGACCCGTCATCTCAACAAGAGACTACCCGCAACGTTAATAGAAAAGCGTTCCAACAACACTCAAACCTACTGGAGAAGAATAAAAATTGTTGTAATTGACTGGGAAAACAACCGTTTTTCAGTATCACTCAGAAAGTCAAATAGATAACAAGTAATATATAAAAAAAAAATTTTAATTTGATTCCAACTTAGATCAACAAAGAAAATTTTTATTTTAGCTACTTTTTATTAAACAGTTACAAATAATATAAATATGTATATACATAGGACAGAATCACAACATTAAGTGGTCATTAATTTTTATTAATTATCGTTAAAGTATCGTATTGTCATCCAAAACAATCGAGTGTATAAAATTTCAGTTCAAATGAATGCTTCAAATCGTGAGAAAAAAAACCTTTTCTAGTTTTGACACAAGTCGCCAGAAGGATCGCTAAATCGCCCAAATTGATACCAACGTGGCTGTATTTGTAATTCTTTAAATAATAAGTTTTAATTAATCAATTTTTATTAATTATTGTATTGTCATCCAAAATAATCATGCATATAAAATTTCAGCTGAATCGAGCGCTTTGAAATATGTTTTATTAACGATTGAAAATTCCACCAAGATAAATAAATATATAGAGAGTGTGAGCTAATAGTAGAAATTGAAAAAGAAAAAGGAGTACTATTCAGTCACCAGTAGGTATTGATGTTTATCTCCCATAAAATGCTAAAAATAATTTTAATGCTTTTTGTATATTTCTTCTAAATTCGATGCAAAATATTAAAAACACCGAAATCCTCTTCTGTTTATCAATCAAATAATAATTTTCTTGTGTAACATGCACTATATTGTCACTAGATAAATCATAGTCACCATTTGCGCCACCTGTTCCGAAAATAATAGTATAATAGAATCTATTTTAGTCTAAAAGTGATATATTAGACCCTATTATTTGAAAACAATACTTTGGCACATCTCTACGTATAATGTGTTAGCGAAACAATTTTTTTTATTTATAAACGGAGAAGTCGAGGTATAACCTTTTTGTTCGGTGTATGACATCCTTGTGATCTATCGCTGCATAGATTACTTTCATCTGTAATGTATGTGTTATGTATATACATCAATATCACCGTCATGTATTTTAACATATATCATTTTATTTTTTTTGCCATAAACATGTATTCAAAAACTGTCCTCTTACATTTTATCGATTTATTGTTAATCCATATAATGTAAGATTAATCTTTTAATGCTTACTAACTTTATCTAATTATTTTATGTTCAATTTTAAGTGTATTAAATACAATTATTTTAATGAGATATATTTAATTATTTGTTTAACTGTAATAGATCACGAAAATTACATAAAAATATTTATTTTAACATTAAGATTACATTAACATTAAGATTAACATTAACACACTAAGATCTGAAAGTCACAAAAATATTATTGTTTTTTACTCTATTACTATTTTTCAATTCCACACACACAACTATTAGTTCACTCTCTCCCTATATATATATATATATATACATTTCTTGTTCAAATTTTCAATCGTTAATAAAATATGTTTTCTTCATTCATTCAAGTTCAAATACATTTTCGTAACCTTGTAGTGAATGATATTTGACGTTAATAGTGTTTCCAAATATTAATCAATTTATTAAATTTTATTTTTTAATTTTAAATTTATTCTGTGTTATTTCTGTCGTAGTTACAAGTAGCTGCAACAGATGGCGCCTGTACGTTTTGCTAACGAAGGAGGAATTGATGTTAAAATAAATTTTTATATCATTTTTTTGTTGTTCTTGTTTTTATTTTTAATAGTACCCTCTCTTACTTACGATTTTAACTTGAAAAATATTAATTCTTATTAAAGTAAATATGACTTGAAAATTTACTCAGATTAAAGTATTAAATTTAAAAAACCTCATTGATTTATCTACTATCCCTTCTTTTTTTTAATTTGAAATAGTTTCCATTAAACCTTCTACATTTTTTTTTTTTACTTAACAAACATTATCGTAAGTATTAATTATAATTTTTAAACTTATGTGTATAATTTATTTTTATAGAATTAAGTGTTAATTTTTTAAAGTTAAGTTCTACAAATATTTCGAGTTTCTTTGAAAATATTAAGTGCTTGAAGCACGCAATTTGTTTCCTAGCTTTAATTTAAAATAACTTACATTGTAAAATATTTGAATCAGTTATATATTTTTGCAGCAGGAAAATAAGTTTTATATTTGTCTTAATTGCGCGTTTCTTTTATTTCCTCTTTAACAAACATAATAAATATTACAATAGAAAGTACTGTTAGCTTAGATCTGAAAAA
>BMAV01026306.1:285872-309336 GCA_019973955.1 Trichonephila inaurata madagascariensis | reverse complement strand
CCCCCCCCCCAAATAAGTGTTAAAAAAAACATTGTTTTGTAGATACCTGTCTCTTGTTGAATTTGGAATAAAATTAAGTATAATAATAAAAAAAAAATTTAATAAATGCCAAAAAAAAAAAATCGTGGAAAAATTGACTTGCAGACGCTAAATATTTGATATATATTCCGGAATTTTATATATATATATTAATTGAAATCGATTAAGTATTGAATACATCTTAATTTTTAGACGAATTTAACAAGTTTTTAAACATTAACATTCGTAAAAAGTTTCGAGTTTTTAATCATTTTAAATGTGTTTGGCAGGAAAAAAAACAAAACTTAAAGTATAAGCTCTTAGACATTGAATTAATTTCAACATTGTAATATGAATATATCATTTTTCCTTATTTCTTCTAAGTGGAATATTTTTAAAATATTGCTTCTTTGGCAGACGACTTTTTCATTTAATGGAATTCTCTGCTAATGTAGCGTTCGACAAAATATTTTCTAAAAGAATTTCTTTCGCTCGTTTTAAATATTAAATAGAACATAAAAGCATTAAAATAATTCTAATGTAGTACGCTAATGCAGAACTTGTTTTATTTCATAAAACATTTTACGTTGTGCATTTTGCTTTTAAAAACCTTTCTGCATTACTTAAACTTAATAAATCTTACATCTCCAATATTCAAAACGAAAGAATACTTTCAATTGTAAATTCGTGAAAGGTAAGCTGGGTGTGTCCTTGCACGTAATCAGGTTAAGCTGGGCGAGAGCAATGTGTACTTGATTTTCGAAGTGAAATCCTATTGTGTGTGTTTAAAATTATACTTTATTATATATATACGATGTTATTAAATACTTAGAAATAAAAACTTGATGAGTTAAATTTTTATTTGCTTAAGCCTTCTGAGGATTAGCAGAGAGAAAGTTATAAATTTTTATGAATTAGTGTTTTTGCACCTATTTATACTAAATGATGTGGGAATTTATAGAAAAATTCTGAATTACTATACGTATAATAAGAAACTCAATTCATAACAAAATAAATGACAATATTTTTCTTATAACTATCATTAAAAAAACAAAATGATGTTGCATTCCTTTAAAAAATAAAATGGTTTATCTTTGTTTATTTCAAATTTCGATACAATTTTATCATTCTCGATAATCAGCACTGGCTTAACAAGTCCTGAGCGAGCCTTGTATCAAAATTTCTTCGGGGCCCCTTTAAGGTATGAGAGTATTGTGAATAGGACTATTGGTAACATTTTACAATTTTATACTTACACATGTCAGGGCCCCTGTTGTTTGGGGGCCCTGTATCATTGATACGGAGGTAGCTACGCCCCTGATAATCAGCTTTCAAAAACCGAGTTAAAAATTCTGCATTAATTTGAAATAATTTAATAAATATTCATGACTCTCTTTTGACAATCGTTTTTACATTTTTAAAAGTACATTTTTCTTCTGCATGTTAGTTATTATTTTCAGATCTTTAACTGAGATTGAGGTTAAAGATATACATACATATTTTTTATACGTATTTTATTTTCATTTAAGTGATGTGAAGAACTTTAGGGGGGAAAAAAGAAATAATTTATAGAACTCCCTCTCTCTCATGGCTATTAACACAAGAATGAATCTTCTGAAAAAATGGCTACCAAAGAAAGAAAATATTAAAAAAATGTGAAGATGGATTTGAAATTTGAAAAGAATATGAGAGAACAAAGTTGTTTGGTGTTTTCATCGAAAAAAATATATTGGAACATTTATTTTTTAGCAAATAAAAAAGAAATCCCGAAAGCAGATGTGCAGAATAGCATTTCTGAATTATCAGAAGTCTTATCGCATTGCCTGCAGAAAGTGTACCGTCATATCTTCAAGTTCCTCTGATTTTCACAGTAAATGTCGTGGAAATATTTCGAAACATAAGCAGAGATAAAAGAATTATTAAAGTGTTCTGTGTATCAGTATGTTGGACATTAAAACATATTGAAAGGGAACACTTCCAGATATCTTGTCAGGAAAATTATTGAAGAAATAGAAATTATTGGAAAAAGTTAATAAAGTAGAAACAAATATTCCAAAAAAAGTAGTTCTTATAAGTGATAAAGGGCTGTACTAAATTTCTTGATACATAGTTTATTAAACTCTGGATATCTGAAAGCTGTTTTCAACTAATTCAAGATAAGCAAATCCCAATCTAAAAGCAGATTTTAAGATGGTAAAATGCTTCAATATTCAAATCAAAATACGGAATTAATATGATAAAATAAATTTCTGTTATCAAAGTATCATTTCCTATTTCTTTAATATTAAACAAAGATAGATTTCAACCACTGAATAATAGTGATATTAGCATCGAAGATGTTGAAATACTACTCAAATATTTATTTTTTAAATGTATGGAAATTAGTTAGATGTTCGGGTAAAACCAGCATTCTTGATTACTGGAGATTTTTTGAGATATAATTATTAAAATATTTCTGACTGTTAATATCTATGATTAGTATCAGCGACGCACACAGACTGCTTTCACGGGAGGGTCTATATTAAAAAAAAAGTACATGAAACAGTGGGGTACCGGAGAACATTAGGGAACCTCTGCAAAGTCACATATTTTGGGCCCCAAGCCGGATCTTAAAAATGATTGTAAAACCATAACAGCAAGCTTTGGGCCAGCTGGGCTGCGTGGGCAGCCTTCAATCCCTTATATGGAGCTCAGAGGTGGCATTGTGTTGTTGACCTGGATGATTAGGTGGAGGCACGGCTTCAGGAAGCAAAAACTAATGGCTGGTAGAGAAAACCATCTGCTTCTAGATCAGGTATTCCACTTTATAAGGGTTTTAAGCAACTGCCTTTTAGGGCCGAAATACAACCTCTGACAATAAAGTTCGGTGAATAGTCCTGTAACATTAACGTAGATGAAATATTAACGAAAGTTACCTTACAGTCCTTCGAAATTGTCTTTCCCCATAACTATGCACCGTTGAGATCTGCTATATATGTCCTGGAAACTTTGCAGAAAGTCTTCTTTTGGGATGGAGTTCAAAAGCCTCGTCATGATGTTAGGAATATCGTTAATATCAACAACATGTTCTTCTCATCCCTAAATTCCGGGTAACAATTTTTCGCACGGATTCACGATTAATCTGCAGTTCATCGGCTATCATGCGCACAGTTAATTGACTGCCTTTAGTGATTAATTTACTCACTTTCTTAATGTTTTCGTCACTGACGGAGGTTGCCAGTCTTCCGCTACAGGGGGTTGTGAGAAACACTTTCCCTGCTTTTCCTGCTTGATCTTCATAAACACGAACCAACATCGCAAACGTTCCTTTTACTAAATTGACCTTTTGTTCGTTTATTTTCCTGTTTTCAGTTAAGAACCAACTTACTTAACAAGCACTTTGTAAAACAAGTCTTACACGGAACACAAATGAGTCTCAATTGAACTACTGTGGGGGCAGATGGTCAACACCTGCCGCTATGCATGTGCAGCATTTTGTTTCTCCAGTGTTGCCAGATCAGCCGTTCTGACTTCATTCACCGAACTTTTTTGTCAGAGGTTGTAATTTGGTTAAAAAATAAATGGATACTGATACATTCTGTATAAGTTTCCGTCTTAGAGCATCCTGGGAGAGGGGTTGAGGCTCGTCAAACATTTCATGAATCTATATCTATGTCCGTTTCTTGGTGTTGTGAAAAGTAGGGTGTGTACTGTACGATCGATATCGTCATCTGATCATGTCTCAAAACTGCAAGACATATTTCCAGTATTAAATGAATTTTTTAGTTGGTCAGAAAAGTATACATCCGAAGTTTTTCAGAAAAAGCCATAACGACATACACAAGTTCTACAGGAAAAAAACTGTAAACCTGTAGTCCTTGATAAATAGAAGGAGTAGGTAGGAGTTCTTTTTCTATACATCGAATAAAATTTCAGCATACTTTGAAATGAAAAAAAAAATGGTAATTAAATATTTCATGTCATTCGAAGTTATCAATAAGCTGCTGTGATATCAATAATCTCTGAGGTGTGAAACTAGCTATCTATTTATAACTACCACTAGTTATCTATCTATAATTCACTCCTTTTGAAAAACATAATATTTGTTTCTAATTTTATCCTTTACAAAATACTGTTAATGGATGTAATAGATGTAATACTGCACTTTCTGATGATTGTTTTTGACTTCCCCATATTTCTTTATTAGCTGGTATGATCAGATAATACATTTGTATAGGCAGGAAGAAAATAGTTATTAAAACAATTTCGTGACATCTCAGTCTATCAGCATGAAACAATTGTAGCTTATCAAAATAATTATTGATGTAAAAGAGTACATGTGATTTTATACAAAATGAAATAAATAAATTTATTTTTAAATTCTCCAGTTTAAATACAACGTGCTGTCAGTGATTTGTAAAATTCTAGATCATGATTTTTATATTTCTCTCCCAAATGTTCTACTTTATCCTACAAATTACAAACTTATGAAGATAAAAGACTAATTTAAAAGAGAACTACTACATATTTATGCGGTTTATACAGTATTTAAGTTTTTCCATTCTTACGTTGAGTTTAATGATAATATATATGCTAGCGCAGATAGGTTTCTAAAATTAACATATACACATGCTCAAAATTAAAAGAATTTTCACTTTTAATAATTTACTCTAGAAGTGCTGAATAGATCTGAATGAAGTTAGGTATGCACGTACAGATTGCCAGAACACAAAAAAATAAAATAATGAAAAAGCAACAGAGAGCCATGGTACACAAGCATACCATTCATAAGAGCAAGAATGTCTAAGAACAATGCTACAAAATGTGTGTGTGGTGGTGGGGGGGGGGAGACCTGTTTAATAAGTATGGTCAGGGACGTGTTAAGACTTCTCGATGCCTTGGGCCCCTCGTAAAAGTAGGTCCTAGGCCCTTACATAAATGTAGGCCCCACCCCCTATTATTCTTAAAAGAAGGCAGTACATAGCATACGTTGTCAAATACTCGTACAAACAATAACACGAAACATATAAATGTGCATGACTTACAATTACACAAACCAGCTCGATCGACAGCCCCCTTTTGACTGGTAGGCCTAGACCTATATATAGACGACGGTCATCACAAGGGGCCAGTTGACATATTGTCCCAAATTCCTAGTTTTTCGGAGAATACAACTAGGAAAAACATTTAGCCGTTAAAATTATTCGAATCATGATCTAGTTAAGGCTGCGACAAGAACGAGACGAGGCCCTGGACCCGGGCACAGTTGGCTCATGCCTTAAGACGTCCTTTAGTATGGTCTTTTTTATAGTTTTCAAAAACTTAATCCCATTTCTACAGCAACATGTTTTTCGTAGTATTGAGAGAGGAAAGATGAGCTGCTATTGGCCTCACAAGAACATCCCAAATATACTTTTGTTACCCCATCGGTCTCTTTCTCGGATGTTAAGAGAAATTCAGAGAATCCATTAATCCCTCCAGGTGAAAGAGCAGCGAGAATTAATTAATTAGGCTGACTTTGGACTCATCTCTGAATGCAACAGAGTCTCCTACTTATTATTACTCCAATGACAATGTTCTCTGTGTCATGTAGTACAGAAATGTGTATGATTTTAGGGAAAATATTCTATTTATTTTTTAAAAAATTAGAGTATGTACATTTCATATTATGTGAGATATACTGTAACATAAAAAAATATGAATAAGACATAAACATAGACTTATACAAATTAGATCCTAAATAGTCCAATTTGATACATCGTATATTTTGAAAGGCTTTACTATATAATGGACAGTATAATTACCCCAAATATAATTCTATGTGTTATCCAACAAGTCATCACCCCTCAGGGGGCTCACCTTCTTTAGGTGGGTACGGGTGTCCCAAATCCGAGGTACCCTAGTGATCTTTTCCTTTTCCCAAGGGGTTTACTATCTTTGGTAAACACGGGTGTCACGATCCCGGGGTACCCCAGTGATCCTTCTCTATTTTCGACCCTCCATCTTGTCATCCAATTTCTCCTTTTCTTCTTTTCCCGTCCAGACCACAGACCTATGAATGTTTGGCGCAGTATAGCCAAAACTGGCTCTTGCGCCATAAAACACCAAACTCAACTCAACCCAACAAGTCCTCAAGCTGTGTATGAGATTGTTTATGAACGTTACGGTAACAAATTTTATTTTTCAAAAAACTATAGTTTTAACACCTCGTGAATAGGAAGGTTTTGACTCCTATAATGATTTTTTCCAGAAATCTCCAAATATGTTCTACTGAGGTTCAGTTCACATGATAAAAATCTCTTTTCTTTAAAAATTATTCACGAACGCAGCTCTTTATGGGCTCTCATTATTTTCAGCAAAGATAAGAAGCTCCTTTAAAATATAGCACGTGAAATTGAAGAGCTTCATACCTTTATTGTTCCATAGTCAGAACACTTGCTTTAAAAATATGTAATGAGCTTTTTTTGTAAACATGGTCCTCAATCATCAGAATAATGAATTTACCTTGTGTTGAAAGGATGACACAGAAGATTCCAGATGAAGATCCATGCAACTTCCCATGTTGACTCTCAGTTCATCAATGAAAAGAACAATTCCCTTTTATGTGCAAGAAACAGTGAATCGGTTACGATCTCTTAGACTTTTTCCATCACTTAACTTTTTTTCTCTGTTTCGCTTTAAAGATCCAAAAGCTGTGTACCCATACACTTTTGGGGATAAGTCCAATACATTCTAATTTTTCCACTTGAACATCATAGGAATTCGTGCTCATCAGAAATTTATGCAAGGGGAAACACAGGTGCTCCTAGTAGAGCTCATTTAATGCGCGTCAAGGAGTAGCTTCATTTAAAGAAATAAATAAAAATACTTATAATTATCGTATTTCCTCACATCCTCACATTCCCCTCAGGGGGCTCATCTTCTTTAGGTGAGTACGGGTGTCACAATCCCGAGGTACCCTAGTGATCTTTTCCTATTTCCCAAGGGGTTTACTGTCTTTGGTAAACACGGGTGTCACGACCCTGGAGTACCCTAGTGATCCTTCTCTATTTTCGACTCTCCTTCTTGTCATTCAATTTCCCTTTTCTTCTTTTCGCGTCCAGACCACAGACCTATATTACCAAATGAACATTGTTCAAATTTTGTTTTTTCTATTGAAAAAACTAATGCTTTATTACTAACATATTATAGTTTATATTTTCTATTGAGTTAATTTAATTTCTTTTTCGTATATTTTTCTTTGAATACTTTGATTATGTTGCTTTATTTGGTTTCAACTAACACCGTTGGTCAGCCAACCCGCATGTTTGCCGTGTGCGGCGTCCCGTAAGGAGGAAAATGGTGTCCTGAGAATACCTTTGGCCCACGCTTCGCTGTAGACGGGTGGCAGGAGTGAGCTCGCTCCTGTCAATCGGCTGGCTGTACCTCTCTTTGGTGTCCCTTTAGAGACAGTGCTGCAGATAAGGGGTGTCGGGTTTACCCGTTGTATCCTCACCCTGGACTGTATCACAATATTCTGGGTGTACTCTGGGTAAGCGCCGTGCTTGGTATTTGCCAGATGACCGGCACACTGCCTCCCTTGTTGGACTCCGTGGTGGGTGGAGGCACGCCAGAGCGAAGTTGTGTACGCGTTTTTATAGATCCAATGCAGCTGTGCCCGGGTAAAGGCCTTGTTTTACCCAATTCAGACATCGATACAATTGCCGCTCGTACAAGATTTTTGATACTTTCTTTAACAAATAATGAAATGCACACAAAATCCCCGTTCGCGATTAATAAAGCTCTTATTGGAATAGGTGACGAACCAAAATCAGTAAAACGCTTACGGTCCGGTGACCTACTTATTGAAACTTGGACTGCTTTGCAAACCAAATCTTTTCTACTCGCGAAAACGTTTCTAAATTCTCCCATACTAATAACTCCGCACAAATCTCTCAATTCATGCAGAGGTGTAATTTCCGAACCTGACCTGTTGACCACTCCTGAAGCAGAAATCCTAGATGGATTCTCTGATCAGGATGTGATTCAGGTCAGAAGAATTAATATAAAAAAAGATAATATAAAACTATTCCTACAAAACATTTAATACTAACACACACACACATTCAAAACTTCCTAAACTTCCTAACAATAAAAGCTGGATAACTCAACTGTAAGATCCGTCCCTACATACCGAATCCTCTGCGCTGTTTTAAGTGCCAGAGGTTCGGCCACTCCCAAACTTCCTGCCGCGGTCAACTTTCTTGCTCTAGATGTGCATCTGTTGGACATGCTTCCACAGATTGCAGTCTAGAGCCTAAATGTATTAATTGTTCAGAGTCCCATCAGTCTGATTCTAAACTCTGTTCAAAATGGAAATTAGAAAAGAAAATTCAAGAAATCAAAACAAACAAAAATATCTCCTGTCCAGAAGCTCGAAAATTAATACTACCACAAATATCTCAAACATATATGCCCAAGCTACCAAATCCTCAACTACAACCACAACAACCCAAATTGATGAAAGCATTACAAAAATAGTATGCCCTCCTTTGAAATTATTACAACCTTTAACATCCGTTCCGAAACCATCAATGCCCTCCAAAATTCCCACAGTTACCAAATCATCTACATCAACTCAGGCATGTAACGTAACAAACGTAAAATGTCTACCTATTCCTACATCTAATGATGCACCTTCCATCAATGAGTCATCTTCTTCAATCATACACGCTTCCTCATCCAACTCAAATATTCAAGTCCCTTTTGCCTCTATAAGACAGAATTTAAAGAAAACAACAAAAATTCGAGATATAAGAAGAAAGAAAAGGGTACTCAAAAATATAATAGACAAAAATGACTCCACATAGACCGAGAAAACCAGCATCTGTGGAGTATACAACGGATGAGGAAGACATGATTGTCTATGACGTGGACAATGAAATTGAATCAAATCCCGATTACAAGAAAAAAGATGGAAAAACATTTTTTTATAAGGGTTCATTACTTTTAACTCCGACGAGGTATAAAAAATAACTTTTTCTCAATCATCAAACTTGGTGGGGAATTCCCCCTCACTAATATGTATTTTTTAAATTTATTGAAATTTTATTTTTATACATATTTAAGATTTTACATTTTTAAACAGAAATTTTATCAAACTTTTAAATGATTTTACACTTTTAATGTAATAACGAATGTTTGGCGCAGTTTAGCCAAAATTGGCTTTTGTGCCAATAACCCCAACACTCACTCACTCACATTATATATCATTTTAAACAGAAATATTTGAACTTTTCGAAAATATAAAAAAGAAAAATCAATAATTTTTTGAAAATTCAAGTGCCGGACCTCTTAATTTCAAAAAAAAAAAAAAAAAAAAAATGATCGCATATTACCGTAAAATCCGGCGGATAGCTCGCACCCATACTTTCAAGCTGTATTTTTTTAACTTTTAGGTATATTCGCCGAATAAAGTGCACCCCCTTTTTTATGAAGGAACCTGAAATGTACGAGTGCAATACTCTTATGTTTTGAAGTCATTTATTCAAGGTACTATCCCAAAAGATCTAGAAAAAAAATAGTATACTTTTCTAGAACTGCAACCCTTTAAGTTCATAAAATGTCATTTCTTTATTAATGAGCGGTATATTTCAATGTATGTGGAATCTATTTTTTTTTATGGTCACTCTTTTTTTAATTTTTAAATCTATCATTTTTATACCCGCCGTATAACACGCATCTGTAAATTTCGATCTTATTTTTCGTGTTCAAAGTGCGCGTTATACGCCGGATTTTACGGTATATATTTTTTCATTTTATAAAATATGAAAGGTAGCGTTTATATAAATGTGACCGGTAGTTGTTACTAATTATAGAGAAAAGATGTGTTAATTATAGCTTAAATTCGAACATCAGAGGTACAATTCTGTTGTAATGCTGCTTCTTGGTTTATCTGCTAAAAGGAAATCTTTTAAGCAACAGCTACGTTTATCTTTTATCTCTGAAATAAGTAAAAATTACCTTATTTATACCATTAAACATCAAAATTGCTACAATATGAAGACCTACGCAATAAATGTCCAATTTCTATGGATAGTGTAACATGGTGCATTATTCAAAAATAGCATTTCAACACGTGTTGGAGTAACGCAATCTACAGTCTGAATGTGAAAGAGAAACATGTTCAGTGGTTTTCGCATTCAATAGTTACATTCGAACTTCAACTTTTTATGTGTAGGTTTCCTTGTACATCTTATAAAAAGAAAAATCTCTTCTAAAATTCGGAGACCTATTGGAATTTGATAACGGGAAAATCGTATCTTACCAGAACTGTAATTTATCATTTTGCGATGTTGCTGCTCATGTTAATCGTGATCCCATGACTATCATGTGATTGCTGGGTCCAGGTAGGTCATACAGAATGCAACTCAGAATTTTAGTCTCTTGGCCACCAACGCCTACGAAAGTTGGCCTGTTTTATGCCTGAATTGATCGAATCTAAAAACCACTTCATGTACCCTGAGTCAATAAGTGATTGACAATTTTTACGACTTTCTTTGAAGCTACAGCCATTGAACAACAATTATGGACACAAGAGAGATATGTCAGGTTATTTTATCACACGAAACCAGGCTCTGCATGTATCATCATAACAGACGTAACTTCGTGTGGAGATATCGAGGAGAACGAACATTTCTAGCTTTCTTTAGTCTTCACAATATGAGTTAAGCATTCGGAATAATAGCTTAGGTGTCATTGCGTAAGATTCCCGACCGCCTTTTATTTGCATTGCCCGTACTTTGGGTAACGGCTTTTACATATCAAACATGTCATGGTTCGTAGCTGTGGCCTATCTTCGAAGCCTCTTAGATACTATTTTTTAATATGAGAAGGCAATAGGAACATAGAGGTATGCAAACAAAGTTCAATCAAGATTGAAACGTGATTGATTTGAGATCAGAGTACAATGAGGGAAGGGAAGTATACGTGGATCTTGCTGAGAACTAGTGTCACTGGGGAAGAACATCATCCATATATTGATGAGCCATCAAAATGACGTGAATATGAACCAGGATTAATATGCTATTGTACACGATGACACGTGTTAAAGAGTTCCACAGAGGCTACCAGATTAGACCTGTCAACACGTTGGTGACACGCACGACGACTATCAATGGACAAACAGAAGTGAACACAACCTTGTTCTCACATTGTTCTATTCCCACACTATTGAAAAATGAATTTTTGTGCTGTGAGGTTAGTGGCAGTCTTTTTAACGAACGCCATAAATGCAGACAACTATCGGCCAACCAACTAATAGCGGCTCTGGTCTATATGGGAAGATCAATGACGTCTTCCGCCTGTTGCAAAATGGTGGCAGAAGTGGTTTGCGGGGCCGCAACTACTTGTTGAGGGATGTTGACGTCACTCTGGATGCACCTACATCTCTGAAACTTGCCACATTTTTTTTATTCCAACTATCTTTATCACAGCTGGTTCACCATGGATGTGTCAATGTAGTTGCCAGCTGAGGGATCAATTCACCCTTCCACCATGCACCTCGTAAAATCGTTTGTCTGTTGAAACTGCCTACGTTGGTGGGGTCCGGCATTTTTTGCCATTACACGTATCCTCTGAGACACGAAAAAGGTTTCACCGTGAACTTCCTAGCAGAAATATCTCTCAAGGATATTGACAATTTAGCCTGATTCCTTCTTTTATATCCTATTTAAAATGTACCCGACAGTTGCATGTTTCAGGTAATTTGCATTGCTAAGTGAGATGTGCTTTCCTTGAAATTTGAATATTTTTTGCATGCTCGTTTTTGTTGTTGAATTTTCAATGCCATGTAACGAAGGAAGTGAATGTTAGGTGAAAGAATTAAAGGGTCATCTTGAGACGTGTGAGATTCTGGACTGCTATTTGTTGAACGATTGGGATAGCCATGATAGCTCAATAGTCGTAAGTTTCATAATCTTCGAGTCGATTATTGGTCGACACCAACAAAAGTCTATCCTTTGGAACAACAAGTACTTTGTATTCAAAATGCAACTTAATCTCAACTTCCCCACATTGTAAGATATAGATATTATATAGAAGAGTGAAACACACTATATCAAGTATCCTCTTCATCACTTTATCTTAAATAAAAAGTTGGTCATCAAAAGTAGTCCAATAGCACATCTCCAATAAATAGCAATTTAAATGGTAATATACCGAAACCGAGCCTTCACAACTGGTTTCGACTGTCTGTACTTACCATTGCTAAAGCTTTAGTATGAAATTGACAAAACTAATAAAATTTACCTTCATCAGACATCATTCCTATGCTTAACATAGCAAATAATTTTCGCTCTAAGACGACTTAGATTCTAAACTAATCAATCAATGAATTTGAAAAGAATATAGATTTCTAGTTTTTTTTCTTCTAAATAATCTCATCATATAAATGTGAATAACTAAAAAATATGTTCTTTAAACTTTTTGAGATCATTTTGATATTTCATTGAATTGTAGAATAATTGTTACATGAATCTGTGATTTTAATTTCTATTACCATTATACTTCGCTTCCATTTTAAAAAGGTTTTAAAAATCACATCCATTATATTTTTATTATATATATATATTACATATCTATAAGAAAGCTCTAATTACTAAGTTTTCCGGATGTAAGTGTTGAATCTAATTATTCTGGATTGTTTATGTTCTAGTTACGATAAATTCCCCCCCCCTTAGTAACGGATTTTATTATGCTGGAATGTACGTGAAACTTTTGATGTACTATTTCACATTTTTTCATTTGAGATTTGTGTGCATGTTTTTTTTACCTTTATACAACAGTATTCATATCAGTGTCTTAATTTTATACCGTCGATACTCATTTTTCCAAGTCTAATTTTCAAAAACAAAAAAGCACAGCATGTCTCTAAAATGACATACATAATTTCCCGAAGGTCTTAAACATTCAAAACTTAGTTCAGTTTGTATTTGAATTTTCTACAATAGAGTCCATGTCTTTGTATCAGGCACAGAAATTTCCTACTCAACAGCAAAATCGAAATTGTGTCATTCTACCGGCAATATTTACTATCAATAATTACATTTGAATATTCCTCTTGTAACTGTGGTTCTAACAATATGCTGATCATATTTTATGCTTGGCTGCTATTTTTTTTTTATAAAAAATATTTGTTTATCGAAAAAGCATAGCAAATTTTTTCTGAATTCAGGACTTACTCTATTCTCTTTATGAAGGTGAGTGTAGCTTAAAAATTAGTAGGAAAACTTCGTATAAAGAAATAAATGCAATTTTCATTTTTTTAAAAAATTTTTTTTTAGAAAATATTTGAAATTTTATCACTGGATTTAAAAATTTAAAAAGAATATATTAGAATATATTACATTTGGATTCATACTTCAATTACACTAATCGATATTATACAATATGAACAAATATTATAGTGATTTATATCAATTTCGTTAAAACTTAGTGTATACTTCAAACTTATATGTACAACGGTTTAATATTTCTTGCTAAATGAAAGGGACATATAAGGTTTGACAAAAACTAAAAAATAAAATCTTATTTGTAGAAAAATATTTGAGACAAATTAGAATATTTACGTATTATCACAACCATGTTGATAGAAATCACCAAAGTTTCAGAACGTTCAACATTCTGGTATCCTTATGTCAGTTCTTCATGGAAACCTTTTGTTATTTTTAATTTTATCTCAGCAAATTTCGTTGCCATATCCTCTAGTGTTTTGCTTCCTGCCTTTCCATATATTTTCAACTGACTTTTTATTTTCCGAGATAATTTTATTTTCTAAAACTGAAAATTTGAAACGAATCCCCAAAACATGTGGGGACAATAATCTACTCAACCTATTGGTTTGCTGATAAAAGTGGAACAAGTGCTTGAAAAAACAGGTTTCGAGCTCGGAACTGCCAGTGACATCCTAGTTTAGTTGCCACTCTTGGAAAAGGAAGAAGAAATCAAACATACATTAATTCTGAAGATCGATAGTAATAGCTGCTAGTTGTAAGCTTTACTCGCCAAACTGACAATGATTAAAAAAAGGGGATTAAAATATGGTAAGCTATATTTATAACTGAACTGATATAGAACCAGATTCAAGACATTATAAGAACCCTCACTAGCGTAGTCAATCCTGAATGGGCCGTGTATCAAAATTTCTCGGTCTCTTTTTTTTGCGGGCCCCTTAAAATGTTATGATTTTTGCTTACTTATGTCAGGGCCCCTGTAGCTTAGAGGCCCCGTATCATTAATACGCCTGATACAGCGGTAGCAACGCCCTTCGGACCTCGTTGTTTTAAAGCATTCTTTATGTATTGCGATGAATTTTCTCCCCGAAAAAAAATGTAGAAACTTGCTCAAAAGCATACATTTTTTTACCTTATTTAAACTTTGGATATGTCTATATTGACATTATATATATGTATTTGTTGATGCCCTTTAGAAGCGTCTATGTTAGATTCTATATTGACTTATTATCCTTAAGGTGTTAGGTTTAAATAAAATTAAAATTACAATATCTACTTCCAATATTTTTTTTTAATCATCAACTCTAGCTACCACTTCTCACAAAAACGTTAGAATATTGCCAAAAAAAAAAAAACCTTTAAAACAGCTGCTATCCCAGCAATGCAAAAATCTGACAGAAAAAATCGCTTGATATATTTCTCTCTACATTCATATATCACTTATTGCAACATATGCAGTAGTCCATCATTTATATTTACCTTGTGTTGCGGATGATAGGCTGTCCTATTTGAGAGCGTGCGGTTGCATATTCCTGACAGGATTTAAAATATTTCAGAAAAAAATTAAATTCTTCATTCAGTAATTAGATGTAAAAGCATTTGTAATCTTGTTATCCAATTGCTATATAAAGATTTCGCTACACTTTCCGCTGAGATGTTTCCTACAAATAGCATCAATCCAGTTTGTATATCTATACAGGTTAGATCAGCGTTTCTTAAACTGTGAGGCGCGCCTCCCTAGGGGGGCGTGATAACCCTACGCGGGGGGCGCGAGTATATTGAAAAGTCAAAAACAAAGGATTATTTAAACAAAAATTATTAATTTACTGTAAGTAAACAAACAAAATACATTATAATATAATAAAATGTAAAATACACATTTGCACTCATATTGCACTGATAAATGTATCAGTACCCCGCACAATGTATTTTATAATTAATTTAACAATGCTAAAGTAAGAAAAAGTTTAATAATTACCAGCGACCTCTTTTTTATATATAAAAACTTTTACAAAAATCAACACTTATCTTGACAATTTGTACGGTTTATAAGTGAGTGAGACTTTTATATACAGCGGTGGCAATTAAGAGCCTAAAGTCGTATTGTAGCTTCAGCATCAATGTATAGTATTATTAAATTGAATTCATTGTTATTGTATGGAGAGGTGGGGGGCGATGAAAATTATGATTGAACATTGAGTCGTAAACATTGAAAGTTTGAGAAGCACTGAGTTAAACAGTAAATGTCACTGTTTTACGGTAGTAATGAACCAATGAAATCAATATGTACTTCTTGAAACCTTTCTGGTGCCTTTTGATATTGTCCAAGTATTCATTACGCATTACAAGATATTTTTTGATTTTTGACCCATAATGTATAGGATCTATCCCCCACAATGCTGGATATTTTTCTTAATATTATCGGCCTAATAAATTTCGAAGAAATTAATTTTACCGTTGATCTATTCAAGGATGAGATAATCCATGGAACTGATGAAATATATATATCCTCGTACAACTCCCAGGCAAATAGGATCTAATAAGTGGTACTGAAGTGCAACAGCACAATTTTTTGCTATAGAAGAAAAAGATTGTTTAATACTGAAACTTGTAGATTTTTGAAATTATTCAAATTTTTTTTCTCGTTCTTCGGCAATTTCATCATAATTATTGTGATTTCTTGATTCTTGGAAACCTTCCTGTTATAATGCTACTGTATTTTCTGCTTTAGTACTTAATACAGTGCTTCTCAAACTTTCACTATTTGCGACAAAATATTCAATCACAATTTTCATCGCGCCTCCCTTCCATACAATAACAATGTATTGAATTCAATAACACTATACTTTGACCCTGAAGCTAAAACACGAATTCCACCTCTTAAGTGCCACCGACGTATATAAACGTCCCGCTCAACCAAAACAATAATTACCCCGGACGTATATATACGTCTTTCCGAAGTACGATCTTCTCTGTGCACTGCTATCCATAAAATTATTCCGAAGGCCTTGGAATGTAATAAATGAACTTTGACGGTGTTTGCGAAGGATTTACTTATTTCAGAGGATTTGCTTATTTATTCCTTTTATTCCCCTCCCCCCTGCCTAATATATCACATACGCGAGCCTACTTAAAACGGTGGCATTGGGGAAGGAGTTGCGTAACTTTTAACCGGCAGTTAAGGGATTAATTAAAAACCGAACAAACTATCGAGATAAATATTAATTTTTGGATATAATTTTTTGTATGACAAACCCATGGGGTCACTGGTAATTTTTAATCTAGTTCTTAACTTAGTATTGTTAAATTAATTATAAAATACTGGTGCCGTACTGATACATTTATAAGTGTATTATTTCAGTGTAAATGTGTATTTTACTTTTTATTGTGTCAGAATATATTTTGTTTATTTACTTTCCATAAATTAATAATTTTCTTAAATAATCTTTTGTATTCAACTTTTCAATGTGCTCGCGCCCCCCTTGTAGAGTTATCATGCCCCCCTAGGGGTGCGCCCCACAGTTTGAGAAACGCTGACTTAATATCTATTTCTAATACTAAAATATACTGAAGTTGTCAACATTGTCTTGGAGATGCTGTTGTATTGGGTTCTAATAAAAATGAGTAAAGTGACATTTTCTGGTTAGTATGCCTGTGAATTTTCTTCTTTCTAGCAAATATTTGAAATGATTAATGAAGTGATACATACCTATAAGTTTACGAATGTAATGTAATTTTTCTGAATGAGGTTAAATTTTTAGAACAAAATCTATTTGGTTTCCAATTATTACTTCCTGTTGCAAGACTGAGTTTATAACTGTAACACTTATGTACATCTGTGAACAGTGGCGTAAAAGAGAATATTAAGGCCCCCTGCAAACTCAGATTTTACCCCAAGCCCAAATACGTACTTAGCGTCTGTCAAGCTTTGGGCCCCCTAGAGTCCCAGCCCCTGCTCCCGCAATGCGAGGGTTGCATGGGTGTACGTTACGCCTCTGTCTGTGAATGATACAAGATGTATCTCAGAATTTAGAAAAAATAAAAGTGCCTTATAAACTAAATTATTTTTGCAGTTTTCAAATTGTTTTTCATTTTCTTCGGCCTACTGAATTCTTTGCTTGTGTCTTATTAGCCTTTTTAAAGATAATCGTGCAGTAATGTTTGATTTTCCACATCTTTCAAGCAATGTACATAAAAATTCATTCCGTCTAAAAAAAAGTTCGAAGACCATGAAGAGTTCCTAGTTTTTTTTTCCTCATTAATCACATTGCTTGAACTTCTTCGAGCAGCTGAGAGCTTTCTTGTATGATTATATAATTTAGAAATTTAATTTTCTGAACACCAAACAGTGTTTTGGGATATGTAATCATAACCCAACATCTTTTAATCTTTTAGAAACCATTTAAAGATTTTCTTCAATTTGTGTTTTTCGTGAGTTGACGTAATAAGAATATCGTATATATAAGTAATTACAATACTATATACATAATTTTCTAAATATATATATATATATTTCTACAAGATCACCATGTCTATAAAGACAAGATCCATATATCTATGAAGTGTGGCAGCAGCAGTTTTAAACCAAAACTCGTTATATTAAATTACTATGAATAAAAAGGTGTTATAATTGTGGTTCTATTGTAATTAGGTGCCTAAAAATAGGCTATAATAAAATCAATTTTAGAAAATAGTGTGATACTTTTTAAGTTACGGTAAAAAAAATTATTTGTGGTATTGGGAGTCTGTCTGGAATATTGTTTGAACCTATCATTTGCAACCTGTGTTTGGACGAAGTGTAACATTCTTTATGAGCTAGAGAAGAGCAAAAAATTTCGCTGTAGAGCTTAAATTTATACTCTTCCTTAGCTCTCTCTCTCTATTGCCAGATATTTAGGATCACCGTGTCTTTCTTTAGAACAAACTGGTTGACCTTTTGTTGTTGCAAAATGTTTGACATCATATTTTATTTGAGTTGATACAATGTTGGGTTTAGTTGATTTAGAACATATCTTAAAGGTAAATCAGAAAACTTTTCACGTCTATTTGATGTTATGATATACACGTCATTTGTGATGAAGAAAACATTTTCCTAGAAGTTGAGCTAGGTTACTTCATCAATTAATGTTCTTTTATTAGTACCATTTAGTAATTTTTGGTAATCGAAATAAAAAGTTTAACTATCAGTGCAATCCTAAATAAATATAAAGCATTTTAACTCTAGAGGTTTGCATATTTCTATTTCGGATTGATGGTAATTTGAACGCAGTACATTTGACAGCAGTACATTTTGAATCGGTACATTTCTGAGCTTCTAGTGGTTGTGCACTATTGTCGGGGTCCTGCCAAACGCCCCTTCCAAACAAGATAATGCAAGACCTCATTTCTTGATACACAGAGTATCCAATTGTTTCCCTGGTCTGCTTGGTCTCTAGGTCTGTCACTTATTAAAAACATCTAAGGGATTAGTCAGCTAATACGTTTCATCCCTCACCAGCTAACACATTTGATGAAGTATGGCATACAGACTTGAAGCAGTATGGAATGAGTTGTCAGTTGTGCCCTGTCAGCAAATAATCTATCTATCAGAAAGTGAAATTTTTTTTGATTGTTCAGTCTTTAATGAATAAGCGAAGTTTATGACAACTTTCATGTAACTTTCTGCACATCAGAAAAAGTTTTCTAGAATTAAGTTACCGTAAAATCCGGCGTATAACACGCACTTTTAACTCAAACAGGAAATAAAAAAAAAAATTAAGTCAATTCCTACTTAGATCAACGAAGAAAAATTTTATTTTAGCTACTTTTTAATAAATAGTTACAATTAATATAAATGTGTATACATATGACAGAATCACAACATTAAGTGGTAATTAATTTTTATTAATTGTCATTAAAGTATCGTGTTGTCATCCAAAACAATCTATAAAATTTCAGTTCAACTGAATGCTTTAAAACGTGAGAAAAAAACCTTTTCAAGCTTTGACACAAGTCGCCAAAAAGGATGCCAAAGTGACTGTATTTGTAATTCTTTAAATAATTAGTTTTAATCAGTAAATTTTTATTAATTATCATTAAATTATTGTATTGTCATCCAAAATAATCATGTATATAAAATTTCACCTTAATTGAGCGCTTTAAAACGTATTTTATTAACGATTGAAAATTCCAACAAGATAAATAAATATATATAGAGAGAGTGTGAGCTAATAGTAGGAATTGAAAAAATAAGATCGAAACTTACGGGTGGGCGCTATACGTCGGGTATGAAAAAGAGAGCTTCAAAAATAATTTTAAAAAAAGATCAGTGTACAAAAATTAGAGACTTTTACATAAATCTAAATGCTGTTTTTTTTTTTTTTTTTTTTTTTTTAAAGAAATGTCATACCTAACAAACTTAAAGGATTGTAGTTCTAGAAATTTACTATTTTTTTCAAAATCCTGGAATAATACCTCGAATAAATGACTTTCAAAACATCATAGAATTGTTGTTGTTGTTGCTCATGCCACTTGTCTGACATAGTCAGATCGAGGCCCACAAAATTCATCGTGGCAATAGACTAGAAGTACGCCTGTCGTTAGGCCTTAGCCTTGAGCACCATACAGGTGACAGTACGTTTTAATGATAGAACTGAACACATACATTTCGTTATGCGGCGAATATACCTTAAAATTAAAAAAAAAAAAATGCAGCTTGAAAGTATAGGTGCGCGTTATACACCGGTGCGTGTTATACGCCGGATTTTACGGTATTTTATTTCTTTAAGCAAGGTGAAGTACATTTTTCTGATTCATACCAAATCAGAAATATTTTCCCTTCGGAGAAAAAGATTTACGGTACCAAATTCGAGTTCAAAATCGAGGAATTTCGGTACTATGTTTTCTTGGCTTTAATTTATGGTGAATACTTAATTTATAAACTCATTCGTTCAGATTTTCATGTTGATCATTTGATATAATTGTGTTGTTTACATTTGTTTCACTAAATTCTGAAGTTTTACTTGCAGCGCGCAAAAGTGTCAATTTTAGTAGTTAAATTACTTATTTTGTCAGCCATTATCACTAGCTTTCTTAAAGTTTTCTCGTTGACAAAGAAGATGTTGATTCAAGACCATTTTTAACCAAATTATTCGAATTATATTTTAATTAAATTATTCGAAATCTTGTATTTAAGAACTGTTTTCAATTTTTGCGGTAGTTTACACATCAACCATTAATACGCAAATTTTCGCATTCCTAAGGTATCCGACTGCAATCGGAACAGTGATTTTGAAAAAGATAAAAATTAATAATGTATTCTGAATTTAGAATCACCTGAATTAGAATATGCATATAAAAAAATTGTTTGAGAATATTAATGCAATACTAAATTATTTAAATGCAATTTTTTTATAAAAAAAAAAAAAAAAAGAATTATATATTTTTTAAACATTTTCCTTTTATGAAAAATGCTTCTATCATAATAATATTTGGCTTATATGTGTATATTCCCGACTTCTTTACAGAGCCTGAGCTACAATTTTTGAAATACATAATTTAGAAGTAGATTTATCCATATTTTTATATATCAGAGCAGAGAAACTGTATGGAAGTGAATGTTGGACCCTCAATAAAGCAGAGCAAGAAAAGTTGCTTACTTTTGAAAGAAAAATCTTGAGTAAAAATCTTTGGACCTGTCCAAGAGAGTAATGAGTGGAGAATTCCTTGCAATCATTAAATGTATCTGAATTATGGTAAATATGGCGGGACTCTGACATTGTGAGAACTATAAAAGCATCACGTATTAGGAGGCTAGGCCATCTGTACAGGTATGCCGATGCTTTTCCTACCAAAAAAGTAACTTTTTCGAAAATTAAAAGGGCGAAATTGTCGAATCGGCCGCTTCTCCGCCAAATTTTGAAAAATCGCCAATTTGGCGCGTTTTATCGGGTTGTGTTTTGGAGTAGCAACCCCGAGATTTGGCGATTTTGTCCCTTTATTAATTTGGTGAGAAAAACCATGGCGGGATAAGCGGTCTATATGTCAATCTAACCATTGAAAAGATCATACGTAGAGGACGACCACCTACACGATGGTTAGATGATGTTGAAAAAGAATTCAACTAATGGGAATCACACACACACACACACAACCAATGGAAGGCCGTCGTGACTGATAGGATCAACTGGAGGAGGATCAGCGAGTCAGTCTTGGCCTGTAAAAGGCTGTTGAGCTTATGAAGAAGAAGAGTATAGAATTTTTTTCAAAATCCCCGGTTATTTTAATTGATAGTAACTCTGAAAATAACACGAATTTTTCAAAACCCTGGTTCTGACTGTATAGAAAAATCTTAGCTATATCGCTTTAAGACCCGAAATAGTTTTATCTTTAAATATTAAATCCTTCTGTTATTAACACTTTATTAACCCCATAGATTAGCGCTTCTCAAACTGTGGGGCACGCTCCCTGGGGGCGTTATATCCCTAGAAAGGGGGCGCGATCATATTGAAAAGTCGAAAACAAAAGATTATTTCAAAAAATTATTAATTTTTTGAAAGTAAAACAAACAAAATACATTCTGTAATAATGAAAAAAAAATACATTTACACTGATATAATACACTTATAAATGTATCAGTATTGCACAATGAACTTTATAATTATCTTAACAATGCTAAGTTAAGAACAAGTTTAATAATTACCAGTGACCTCACCGGTTGGCCATATATAAAATTATATGCAAAAATTAACACTTATCTGGATCATTTTTTTTTGTACGGCTTATAATTAATCCCTTAACTGCAGATTAAAGGTTACGCGATTCACTGCCCGATGCCAACGTTTTGCACGTATGCACGCATATGTGATGTACTTGGGGGAGGGAGTAAAGGAAAATAAGGAAATCTTCTGTGAAATAAGTAAATCCTTCTCCAACAATGTTAAGGTCATTTTATTGCATTCCAAAGTCTTCGGAATAATTTTATGGATAGTAATGAACATATTTCGGAAAGACGTATATATACGTCTGAGCGAGACGTTTATATACACCGGTGGTGAAGAGGTTAAAGTTGTATTGTAGTTTAGCTTCAAAGTATCGTATTATCGAATTCAATACATCGTTATTGTATGGAGGGGGGCGCGATGAAAATGGCGATTGAATATTGGGTCGCAAGTGTTGAAAGTTTGAGAAGTACTGCCATAGATACTGGAAAAAATAATAAAAAAATTTTTTGCTCCCCCTCTTCTTCCTGGAACGTAGACGGAACTCGTACTGTCGTGCAAATTGGACTTTACTTGTACAACCATCACCTGTGAAATTTTGCGAGTAAAACATTTTTTAGCTCTAACTTGATAGAAGAAATAAACTTAATTAACAATTAAAAACTAAAATTGTTACAAATAATGAAATTGTTGATGTATAATTAATTCTTTTATTGACTCATTGTTTATTTACAGTGAAAATCTTTGAAGCATGTTCTTTTTTGTTTTTGACAAGCATACAGAAACACTGCGTTTTTCACGTCGTGTTTTCAAATTGCTTTCGCAGTTTTCAAATCTACACTTGCGAAGCCTTGAAACGTCATTAATACGTCAAAAATGGCTATACCTGTCATGTTATTATCCTTGCATGACCTTTTATCAGGCGGATTATAATTACAGCACTGTTATCTTCATCATCAGTTAAAATATTTTTATTAGTTGAAAGATATCCTCTAACGCGCTTTTCCTATCTCCAATTTAAATTTTAAGAGATCCATTTTGATTTTTTAAAGGAATTTTATTTGATATTGTGCTTTCTGTTTGTACTGAAACCAAGAATTTACTACAGCTAAAATAATGAAATGAATGGGTTCAAGAGACTTTGATGGTAAGGGATGATCCAAAATTGTCTTTATGTTAAAAATATTTCCATGTTTTTCTTAATCACTTTCATCTGAACTTGAGTCTCCTTCCAGTATACATTGTTCATATGTTTTGTCCGCAGCATAGTCATCATCAGAGAGATCACGAAGTTCAGAACCTGATTTATTCATCAATTTCTTCTCGTGGGAGAATTCTTTTCCTTTTAGACACCTGAAAAACTTTCTAGTTAAAAGTTAGCTTTGTATTCCATGAAAAATAATACATTGTATCAGAAAATTTTATTACTTAAAAAAAATACTGAATAAATTTAAATCACACCTTATAAACTCCCACCGGAAAATCCAAGAGTTTTTT
>BMAV01026306.1:190492-285853 GCA_019973955.1 Trichonephila inaurata madagascariensis | reverse complement strand
AATACGGTTGCAGATATTTGTGTAGAAAGAGGTGGCCATTACATCGATCTTGATTGACCGGTGGACCGCAAAGACATTTTGGGATGACCGCCTGAAAATTAGCAGTTAATAATTATATAAGGAAACATTCAAGATTGGCTGACAGTACGTAGACTAAGTCTTCCACTGACTAAATTTACGACGAATTAAACTACGAAAACTAAATTTAGGTAATAATGTTTTATTTTACAATGTATTTTGACTTGTTTCGTAACAAATGCATCATTATATTTGGGGCTGCTATTATTATGTTTGTATATTGCATTTGTTTCAAAAGTATGAATTTTTTTTATTTTAGTTATCTAGATAAGTACATATTCCACATTTATTATTAAATTACAGTAAATATTGTAGAATTTTTTTATACCTCACCACACCTACGACACTGGGCATTGGCGCAAACAAGTATTTTTCAAGGGAGGGAGGGGAGGGTCCAGGGTAGAAAGTCTACCATTCTCGTATCATACCCCAATAAGCAGCCAAACATATATATATATATATATATATATATATATGTATATATATATATATTGATTTTTGTAGATTGTTGGGAATAAAAACAATAAAAACTAAACTATTGAATAAATAATTAGCATTAATTAATAAAAGAATTATTAATAACAAATAATTAATTTTACATACTATATACATGAGATTATAATCAATCGAAAAAAAAATAAAGGGATATGGGGGAGGATCCACACCCATGGACCCCTCTTCCGTGGCCTAACACGGGTGGATGGGAAATTGAAAAAATTAAAAGTAGCCCGTACCCTGGAAAAGTCTGCCCACCCTCTTGTAGAGGATGAAATGCCATACCCCTCAACAAACGTATGAAAGATAAAATTAATTGCAAAAAAGAACGAGAGAAAGAGAGAAGGGACTCGTCTACTGCAAATATCCTGCGTCTACCCAAGAAAATATGGGGTACTAATTGCATAACAATATACTTCACATTAAAATTATTAAAACAAAAAAATTTCACATGGCGAGCACTTACCTTTAAAGCTGCAGGGACTCAAGTAACGCCCAAGTCGCAGACCGTATCGTGAGGGTGATGAAATCCTAAGTCCTACAAGGAACATTAATAAAGTGCAATTAATATTTTTTCTATTTTATAAGTTTTAAACATTAAAATAAAAACGTACGTCGAAGCAATAAGAAATATATTGGTAATTACCTTTTTTACAGAAAAAAAAGAAGCGCTTTCCGTCGTATTTGTAAACAAAGCTAGATGAAAGTAAAACATGGCCTACAACCACTGTCTGTTAATAAAAAATGATGCCTTACACTTTCTATAAACCCGCTTAATCGTTCGATTTGGGGTTTTCTTAAGTACGACTTTTCCCAGAACAAAACGCACAAGTCTTGTAGAACGCCCCCCTCGGATGCCCTTCTCCATTATCAGGGGAGCTAGGGTGTTAATAAATGAAAAACTAGGTGCCATGATCTTAATATGACTTTTTAAGACCTTAAACTTAAACCTCTAACACATTAGATAAAAATTTTGTGATAGAATCACGGGGGCTAAACACACAATATATATAAACCGAAATAACTTAACCCCCACCACTATCAATAACTAACTCACCCAAGCTCAATTAATTGATCCGTCCAAATATTTAAATAGTCACCTCTTACCTTTTTTCCCAAAAAGTGTCAAACTATTTAATCCCTTTTGGGAAAATTAGTTCACTGGCGTGCAATGGTTGCACCTTGATCTAAGGGCTCTCTTTACGAAAACTTTTGTTGGCTGTCACTTAACCTTTCAAAACCTCTTCACACTTGAATCATGGACTATCATAACATTCCCCAAAATTGCCACAATTACTCTAAACTTATGTTTTTTGCCCTAAATTTACTTTTTAAAGCTTCACTTCTTGGTTTGGTTGGAAAAAAGTTTCCTTTTTTAAAAAAACCCAAAAGGACAAGATAATGAGAAGACGCGTGAGCCCGTCACAGTTTATCTATGCGGGTTGGGTCTCAAAGGGATATATTGGTAAAATATTATTATCAGCATCATTTTCCACAAAACGATAATGCTGCGAAAATATGCACGTGTTCTCCATTGAATTCAAAATAGACATTGAACTAATTGTACTTATTGTTCTACTAATAAAACTTGGATAAAATATCAAATTTCATCACAGGGTGAATATTTTTAAATGTTATAAAAAAATGTTCAAGAAAAATGTATTTTGTATACCTATGTGCATTATTATTATTGAGAAATATTTACATTTTAAGAGAAAGTTTTTTGCAAAGAGCAAAAGCTGGCAACAACGAAACGCATGAACTGTGTGTGTATGTGATTAGCTAGAAACACTATAAGACTATAAACTATCATATGACCATGACGTCACATAAATTTATCCCATTAGAATGTCTGGTATCACTTTTTTTTGTTGTTAAAACAATGTCCCAAATATTTAGGCTGTAACTGGGATACTAAACAACTAAGCTTGTTTTCTTCCATTGTGATGGAGCTAATTATGAGCTAGCTAAGTTTCAAGTTGATAGAATCGTGTTTCCGAAATATCAATCCGAAACGCAACTACTTCCTTTCAGAATGATGCAATTTCTTTTCTGTTCCTTTTTTCTTGTTCTATGGTCGGGTTACTAATTGTTGGCTCTGTTTATGAAAGGTCTTATAACTTGCTTACTTAACAAGTAATAGTCAATATCGCAATACGTTTCATATGCGATTATGTTAGGTTTAAATATAAGTAAAAATGTACAATATAAACTCATTATTTTATTTATTAATTCTGGCTACGATTGCCCACAAAAGTTTTAGAATTCTATGGAGAATTATTTAAACATTTGCCAACCTGTAAAAGCAAAAAAAAGTTACAGGAGAAAAAAATCGTTTGGCTTTGTGGCAGACATAATTTTAACAATAATTTAAAAAGTATTATTCAGTAATTAAAAATATTTGAATTGATTATTTTACATGAAAATGTCCTTTTATATTATTTAAATTGATTATTTTATAAGAAAAGAAGCATGTTTTTGATAAAAGTAAGTTTTTTTTATATAAGATAATAGAAGTAAGCCCCTTGTGGATTGTATTTTTTGTTGAATTAATGGTAAATTAAATATTTAAGTACATTTTTAAGAGTGTAGCAAAGTTAAAGGAATATGGTTTTATGCTTAATATTTTCTGACTCGTTTAGATTGAAAACGACAGGAAAAAATTAATTTATGATAATAATGTATGTACTGAGTGAGTTCACAAATGATGAATGCGATTTTAAAAAATTAACTATTGCACGTACTACAATGAGTGATACATGAATGTAAAGAAAAATATACATAGTTTTTTCCCCCAACAATGATCAACAGAACATTCACGATAGCTGGGATTTAAATCCAAACATGGCGACAATGACAGAGAAGACGTTTTATGTATAGAGTATGCATGGGTTTGCTCAGTTATTTCGGTGTTACATTCACTTAGAAATCGCTGCGGAGAAGAAGCCCCGAGCAGCAAGTACATTCTGCGATGGCTCCATCAATTTCAGAAAATAGGTTGCGTGTGTAAAAAGGAAAGCCGAGGCTGGCCAAGCGGCTCCGAAGAAGCAGTGGAGAAGGTGAGGGGGAATTGTGTTCGAATTCCATGGAAGTCTACGAGAGTTGCCACATGTGAACTTGGAATGCCCCAGAAAACGGTATGGAAAATTTTTGGTAAAAAAATAAATTTCAAGCCGTATCATTTGCAATTGACACAACAAATAACAGAGGACGACAGGAAAGCATTTGAGCAGCATTACGATCCATTGATAGTGATTCTGCAAAATGTATGGAATGAACTGGATTACAGATTGGACGTACGTCGTGTAACAAGAGGATCGCACATACGGATTGCAATACCGGTATACCCGCATACCTAATACCGGTATTTTTAGTCATTTATACAGTTTTGTAATACCGGTATTAACAAGTCTAAACACCGATTTTTCCGTTTTAACTAAAAAATTTTAAAATTGTCTTCACTATATGTTCAGGAATCGCCAGCATAACAAAATAGTATACGCTTTTGTTTTTATGTCTCTCTAACGCGCAGAGAGAAATTAGTGGGCACAGGAATACTCAAGAAGTTCCATTGTACAATCAGAAAGTGATAAAGCAAAGTGAATCATCCAAAGAGGTCAAAACTATTCTATTACAGCTCAGGAGACGATACACACATAGGCAGGATTGTGATCTGATATTCGTATCTGTAATAAGGTTGTAGTTGTGAAGAAAAGTGCGTAATATTTCAATATTTTTTAAATTGGAAAGTTTGTTATTAACATTGTATTTGCATATCATACAGTACAATTGATCCTTTATGTTTTTTAAGATCCCTTTTCAAAAATTTGTTATAGTACCACAGACTGAATGATGAAATATTTATACTTTTTGTGATTTAAATAAATAAGATGTTCCTTTACTTTTTGCGATTCTTTATATACTGTTACTCAGGGGTGCAGGTTACAGTGTTTTAAAATTGGTATTTTACTCTTTAATAAAATTGTGGTAAGCAAAAGAAATAACTGTGTGTTTCCCTTACTTACCAAAATTTCTACGACCGGTATTCAAACCGGTATCCCGGTATTAAGATCTAAAAAAGTACCGAAATTACTTTTGGTCCGATATTGCAATCCCTAGTCACAAATCAAGCATTTGTAATAGAAAAAAACTTGGTACGATACTGTTTGGAATTCATGTATCACCCATTACTTAGCCATGGTACGTGGATTTCGTCAAATATGACTAAACAAAATCGGGCCCATCATTTGTATTCACCCTGTATTTAACATAGATTTGATAAAATTATATGTTTCTGTATAAATGCATGGATATTAATTTAATCTCGAATAGAATCATTAATATGGCAGAATTGTAAATTAACCTCTATTTATAAAGCAATTAATCCTAATAATTAAATAACAGCTATTTTAAATACGTACTGTCTAATAGGATTAATACAAAATAATTGAATACTTTAGAAATATCTCAGAGGATTTAAATATCAAAAAAGAGAAAAATTAAAATTTAGAATGGAAAACTAGCTTCGAATCTGTTCAATTTCGTAATCTACTGCTGCAATATATACAAAATAAAATCATATAAATCCGTGAGCTCCTGTTGTTCAATGAGACTACCAGACTGTGAGACTAAATTTTCCCAATTTTGCTTAAAACATTTTCTAGAACCTGCAAATATTTTGTGTCATTATTCTAAAAGCCATTTTCGTAAAGATACAACTTGAAACAATTCAATAAAACGGATAAAATGTCTGCACATCGAAAATTCGTTTTCGTGAGATCGAAGGATAGAAATAAAATACAGAATAAGAGGAAATGTTGGTTTATTTCTCAAAAAAAAATCTAAAAATTCTAAGCTGATACGGGCAGAAGCTCTTTTCAAGGCCTTTTGGGTTACTACCCACATACGTATATGCTGAAGGATATCTTGTTCCAATGTTTCTGAAACTACCTGACGTCGAAATGAATTTCATCCATGGAATACTGGTAGCTTGTTGCATTTTAATTTAACACCATTCTTTTTTACCATGGGTTTATAGAAGCAAGCTATAGCTATTATAACGTTTTATGGGAAACATTGTGTTTTGAAACTTTTTATCAATTATTTTTTTTTATTAGTTTTATGTTATCAAATTAATCAAAAAAAAATACGCCGGGAAAAAAATTAACTAAAAATCAATTTCCAACTTTCAATAGGTAAAAGTTTAACATTCCTGTTTACTGTCTATATTTTTTTAAAAAAGTATACAGAATCAGAGTGTATTGGTAGATTTAAAAACGTTCTATTATTATTTATAAGTTCGAACGATTAGACAAAACCGTTATTGTTCTGCTTATCCTTAAAAAATTTTAAAGAGAATCCCGCAAACTAGGGGTCTTCAAAAAGTGGTACCCATACCACAGGATGTGTGCAGCAGGCTTATGAAACATACATATCCTAAGCCTACTTCTCTTTACATATATACTATGTACATATTTTATAATCCGTTTTTATTTTAAATTTAATTTGGGTTTAGGGGTCGGAAATAACTGGTTTATTCATTGATTAAACCGATCTAAAATTTTTGTTGTTTTAATATATCATTTTTTTGTGAATGATGGATTGAGAGCTTATATCCATTTTATATTCCATTGGCTTTCAATCAATATTATAAGCAGAAAGGGGAAATGGCGACTAGCCATAAAACTGGTTGAACTCCCTTTTTTTAAAAAGATGCCTCAGTTCAATCTTTTTTTCGGGACTATTTTTATAGTTAAAAATTTTTTATCCTTTGAATAATAAAACAACTTTTTTCAGAAGGGTTTATATTAAATTGTGAGTGTATGTTTTATATCATACTGTGGTATACCCTTCTTCAACGGTGAATTAAAAAATTTAAAAAAACCGTTTAAGGATAAAAAAATTTTTTGAGTTGTTTTTCGTGAAATCAAATTAAACCAAAAAAAAAGTTTTTTTTTCTCGCTGCCAAAAAAAAAAATAACACATTTTTTTAAATTTAAGTCTGTAGTTTTAAAGCTGGGGAAAAAAAGGTTTTTTTTTTATGGCCCCTAACTCTCTTTGGGGTCGATTTTTTAAAACACCTTACTTGATCTCTGCTCAGCAAAAATAAAAAATTGTTTCAAATTTTATGTAAGAACGCTTAAAATAGTTAAATAATTTATATGGGATTTTTATTTACTTTCTTTGTATTTTTTTTATTAAAATTTTTTATTATAAAAGGTTCCTTTCATATAATGGCGATTCAATAGAAACATATCGAAATGTTGGTGATAGAGCCAAGTTGACATCATTTCTGGCGATTGATTAAATGGTGTAGAAATTGATATGCTGTAGCGCCACCTGGTGGGGAGCTGCAACAAAGAGAATAGCACGAAAACCTTCTCCCTCCCAAAATACATATACATGCCAATTTTCATAGTCATCGGTTGAACGGTGTTGGAGTCATGCGATTTCATATATACAAACAGCAATTTATATATAGGTAGATAAAATTTCTTTAATTATTATTATTTTTTTTTTTTTTGATCGCGTAAATAAAAACGAAAATAACTCTCTATGAGACTCCTGCTGTAAACAACCATTTTATTAATTTTTACATAAAATATTAAAATCTCATTTCCAATTATAATACAAGAGGTAATATATATATATGTTTCAGACAGTTTATAATTCATTGATTCAGACAGAAATTATTAGCATTTTGAAATGCCATGTTTTATTTAAGCAACGAAATTCGAAATAAATAATAATATTGGTAAAAATTTTATACCAGATCTCATTCATTACCATAAGATAAAGACAACCTAAAGCCAATAACAGCTTTAATTTCTCATAAACTTGCTTTAAATCCATCATTTAATTACTTATAATGCTATTTTTACCGTTACTACGCTAATGCTGTCTCTTGATTACACATCAACAAGTGACAAACTGCGATCCAGTTATATAAAACAGACAATCGTATTTTCCCTACGTCCTTGCTCAGCAATTAAGTGTTCTGATTGTCTTATGCTTCCGAGTCTTCAAAATGATGGTTATTTTCCTGGTAATTAGACAATTATATCAAAGTGAATGGAGTTCGGTGTAATCGTTTCCCACTCTTTATAACATTTCTTTGCTTACGTGGCCTTAGCCATACGGATCATGATCGAAGCATGGAATTGTATTTGTGGATTAATAAAACACTGGAAGAAAAATGGAGTATCGTTATTAAATAAGTAATTAAACATGCATATTTTATTTCTAAAATATTCGTATATAAATGGGTTTTTTCGATTTTTGAGTCTGATTCAATTCAGAAGCATATGATGATTTTCCACTTTGTACCTTGTAGCACAGGGGTGTCAAACGCAAAGACTAACTTGGGCCAAGCAAACAACGTTTAACTTTAGGTTGTGACGGGACTTTATCTCGTCTTCTATTAAAAAACTTCTTGGGAAATCTTTGGGGCCAGAGTGGCAATTCTTTCTAACCAACCCAAGAAGAGAAAATGATTATGCAAATTAGGAAGTGTATATATTAGAGCCCTAGTATTCGCGTGAGTGCTAAGAGTTCTAAGAGGAGGCTCCTGTAGTTCTAATGAGGAGGTCTAACAGTGCCCGTGAAGTTCTAGAAGAGTGCTAGGGCAGTTATAAGTGAAGTTCGAAACCAGAAGATTAACCATTTGCTGGATCAAGCTGGATCAAGGAGCATATTGACGATATAAGGACCATAGCTGTTCGCCGTGGAATAGCAGTAAGAAAGTTTAGAGTAAGCTTTAAGACTAGAGCGGATTCTAGTAAGTTAGGAAATCATCTATAAATATAGATTTGGTGGTGTATTGCGCTATTTGTTAGTATTCTATGTCATATTACTCCTGATCATAAGCCTCCTAGACTACTATTCTTTTGCTGAATATAAATTGGAATCATAATAAACTAATTTTATTATGGTAGCGTTTGGTGGTCAATCTTTTATCCACTCAAACCTAGGTCACGTGGATGAAAAGTTGATACCCACAGCCCATGGAGTATCACAAGGTGAGCCGCAAAAAGTACCATTATTCATACGTAGTATGATCCAAAAGTTCGGAAGCAAGGTGTAGAAAACCTTACCCTGAGTAGTTCACAGCATCGAAGAACATCCGCCTTCAAAATAGTCCCCTCGGGTGACAATACACTTCTGCCAACGTTCGTATAACTTCTGGAAGCACAGCTGGAAGCCATTTTTCGCTGCAATGCTGCTTTCACTTCATCTGATGACGAGGCAAATGTTACACTGAGTTACGTCTGTTGAATAGGGGGATGTACAAGAAGTTAGTGCGAGTTTTAACGATGGTCTGTTACCAATTGGGATCGATGTACTGGTGCGGTGTCCTGCAGAAGGTACCAGTCGTCACTCTGCCAGAACTGAGGCCGTTTACAACGAATGGATTCCCTGAAACGACGTTTTTGAGAAGTGTGTAGCTTCAGAGATTTGTGCAAGTGTTTGGCAAAAATTGGGAAAAAATACATTCAGACATCAACGCAACATTTTCTGCGTTCAGTGAAGTCGAAAGTCGTCCAACGCGCATTCATTGTATTTAAGGTATCCGACTACGTTCAGAACCGTGATTTTAAAAAAGGCGCATAAATGGACAATTTTCATGATATTTAGTGTCACTTAGATTAGAATACATGTATAAAATTGTTTTAAGGACATTTTGACAAAAAAAATTATTTAAATACAATATTTTTTCTAAAAATTAACTTACAATAATCTTTTTTCAAAATATTCTCCTTTTGTGAAAAATGCTTCTATTATAATAATATTTTGCCTGTATACAGCTCAGACATCTGTACAGAGGCTCAACTATGATTTTTGAAACATTCACATTATTTTCAGAGTTACAACCACTTGAAATAATTATCGGCGTTTTTTCTTAAAATTTCTCCCTCTGTTGTCGTAAACATGAATAAACCCACTTCTAAGTTATATATTTCAAAAATTCTAGTTGAGCCTCTGTACAGAGGTCTGAGCTATATACGGGCAAAATAGTATTATAATAGAAGCATTTTTCACAAAAGGAGAATATTTTGAAAATTGTTCATTCTATGCATTTTTTGTCAACATATTGTACTTAAATATTTTTTTATTGTGATACTGTTCTTAAAACAATTTTATATACGTTTTCTAATCTAAGTGACACTAAGTATCATCAATATTATTCATTTATACGCTTTTGCAAAATCATGGCTCCGAACGTAGTCGGATACCTTAATGGATTCTTGGCCCTCTTTAAAACGCCGATGTCACTCGTAAACCTTTGATCTCGTCATGGTAGATTCACTGTACACCTTACTTAGCATTTCCAAAGTCTCAATTGATGTTTTTACTACCAAGAGTTAATTGGAGATATCAGAACGGAGTTTAACTGTCAGGGAGAGATAACAGCTACGGGTGAGGTTCGGTCACATTACATTGACTAAACCAACCTTGACCATTGTAATATTGTCAGGAGAAATTTTCAAGTGGTTTAACTTCAGATACTTGCTTTTGTCGTCTGCAATGGCCGTGCTCCCCTAATTTTTCGATCGTACTACATAGAAACATAAGTTTTTTTCGAATAACACATTATAATAAGCATTCATAAAATAACAAGAAAAATTTTAAGTTTGTATCCTGGCATTTGATATCTCTTCTCTCCTACTATGCTTCCAATTTTGGGGAAAAATTTGTTCGCAGTGACTGCTTTCAAAACTTACTCAAGGCGAGCGCCATTAATATTATTTCTAACAGGAGACTTATTTCCTTTCATAACAGGAAATAACTGCTCTCACCAATAAGTACTTCCAAACATGGAAATAATTTCATATGCGAAATTTCGAGTATTCATATATTTGGTAAATATAAGTAAAACTCAGGCACACTAACTTCAACGACTATTGCCTTTAAATTTTAGTCATAGTGAATCTCAATCAAATCCATTTACATGTGACTGGGTACTGAGCCTATATTTATTGAGAAAATCGAAGAAAACACATAAAATTTGTCTTCCAAAAGAATTAAAATCTTTAAATCTTGCTTCAAATTCAGTTCAAAGGGTTGAAGTGTTTTCTGCGTATTTTTTATACGATGTAGTATCATCTAAACTTGATTTGCTCAAGTTGCATTTTGTTTAATAACAGCAAAAAGAAAAAAAAAAGTACAATCAAAAAATGTTTAGAGTGAATTCTACCTATCTTACTTTCATTCTGAGCCGATTTGTCATTCTGCTATATATTTATTGTATGTGAAGATACATTGAGATCGCGCCACAAAAATGTTCGATGAGGGCCATGAATTTGGTACCCTTGTTGTTACATAAAACATTTCCTGTCACCAAAAAATGTCGCCAAGTATTTGTATAAATTTTCGGTCAGTATGGGTATCTTCTCTCTAATATTCATCAAAAAGTTGCCAGACTAATGTTAAAGATTTTATTTTTGTTTGAAATAAATTATTAGATGCAATATAAAAGATACTCAAATATATTCATACAGAAGGGATATATTGCCTGTGTAAGAGTAATTCTAAGAAATAACATAAATTTATTAAAAAGCTAGAGTCGTATTTGCATTACTTGTCGACATCAATTAATAAAAGATTTAGGACACTTACGTATTATAGCAACAATCGCCAAATATATTAATAACTTCTACAAATTGGCAATCTTAATTTCCTATATGTCGTACACGCTGGATTGGCAACCAAGTGCTTCGTTTCATATAATGTCGCCAATAGGTTGCGATAATACGTACCAAATTTAAACATGTGTTCATGCTTATTTATTAATTTTAAGAGCCTGCCTTAAATCATTATTATATTATCTTGCATTTATAAAATCACAATACCTATAAACTTATCCTTTAAAAAAAAGAGCGAAAAATATCTTAAAAAATTAGTATATATTATAGAAATAAAAATAAGCTTTTTGATGCGTTTTCAAGTTAAGAACTTTAAGTTTTAAATAAACATCTACGGGAAAGATTTATTGCACATCAAATTGATTTAAACTTATTTGGAAATATGTTATTTAAAAAAAGAACACTCGCATTGGATTTAACTATAAATGAATTTATTCAAAATATTTATAGATATTTCTTTAAATCATGAATGTGTATTAAAAATTATCTAGAAACTATAAGGGAAAGAAAGATTTTTTAATACCCAAAAAAGGAAATTTTGAGTTTTCATCAATGCTTTGTTTTTGTTTAATTTTTTTTTATTGAAAACAATTATAAAATCCCCGTGAACCACAAAGTATCACACGGGGCTTACAGAAGTAAGTATTAAACACACATTCAGGGGAAACGAAAAATAAAAAAAAATATTGAGGTTAAGAAATACAAATATTAACAACAAATTCACAGAAATCTTTGAAAGCATCTCTAGTGGAAAGGAGTTGGTGAAAATTCGGAGGCCAATTTATATTAAGTCCCTTGAAAGCCAGTTTTAGGATCTTTCTTTCTCTGGCAAACTTGGAACACAGAAGGAGCACATGTTCTACATTTTCCACGCCTCCAATATTACAATCACAGGAAGATGTCGGAACTAAATTAAATTTGTTCAAGTAGCTTTTTAAATTACCATGACCAGTAAGAAATTGGGTTATTTTGTAGTTAGTGTAAAAATGATGGCATGACAGTCTCTTATTAATGGTTGGAAAAAATTTCTTTGTTATGCTCCTTTATTAGAAATGAGATATTCTTGGTTTTCCAAGACTTCACCATTCTTTCTTTCGTGATCCTCTTGTAAAACGATTTAGGAATATTAACGTCAATGTCAATTTTGCACTTGGTTGCAGTCCTTTGCAAGCCAATCGGCTCGCTCATTCCCAAGAACGCCCGTGTGTCCGTGAACAAATGCAAAATCTATTGAGATGTTTTTATCTTTTTATCTTTGTTTTAATTGGGCAGTCATTTAGTTTTTAATACTTTTTGCAGCTATTTAATATTTAATTATTGGAAAAAGTATGTAAAAACTAGCTTTAAATATACTTTAAAAACAGTCTCGCGCGGCAGTGTTCCGAGGTCTTAAAACTGTTCTTCAGAAATATAAATAAGTTTTAGTCTATTTATAGAGACTTTCTTAAAACAACATTTATATACATTTTTGAACATTGAAACTTTTTTACGTTTAGCAACGAAAATAAATTTTTCCCTATAAAAATGAGTTACATCAATAGAAATAAAACAAATTCTTAGAAAATCATGCAGAAAAAAGGAATATTTTGCAAATGGAACTGAGTGCAATATATTATAGACTTCTTTCATAGATTATCATGACATTTTGGGGAGAAAAATTATCTTAAACACAGGACTATTATCATAGAAGAAAGATGCTGTGTAATGCTTACAGAACTTCTTTGAACATCATCTCCTATTTGGCTGGTAATATATCATCCTGTGATATAATATATTTCTTTATATTCAACTGAATAATATTTCGCAAAAATCTGTTTGGACATCCTCAAAAATTAAAATAAATGTTGTTGACTTTGTGTGCGTTTTCTCTATTTCGCGATCATTAAAATCATGCAAACAGAAATGAGTTTGCGAGAATAGTACTTTTTATATATATAAAGAGTTTATTTATTATTATATTCACTATGCAGGAAAAAATAGCACATTTCACTCACTCATCTCTAGATATCTGGTGCTGTTAAAAATAGATACTTGAAATTTGGCAAGATTATTTGTTTGTCTAGTAGAGAACCGGTAAAAACGGGTTTCGTGAAAATCGACACCCAAAAGGGGTTAGGGAGGGTGTTAAACACAAAAAAAATCCCATATTTGAGTTTTTTGACCAACAAACTCGAAATCCGGCAAGCAAGTATCTTTTATTTGGTAGAGATCTGGTAAGAATGGATTTTACAGAAACCGTCGCTCAAAGTGGTGTTAAGGGAGAATGACAGACAAAAATTCACGTTTTTTAACTACTTGATGAACACATTCGAAATTTGGCAAGCAAGTATGTTTTGTTGAGTAGAGATCAGCTAAGAACAAAGTTTGCGGAAATCAACTCCCAAGAGGAAAGAAGGTGTTATTATAAATAAAAAAAATTTTGAACTGTTAGACACATCGATTTGAAATTTGGCACGCATTTTTTTTGTTTTTTGTTAAGTAGAAATCCACTAAGAACGGGTTTTGAGTTTGAGTAAATCGACTTTCAGAGGGGTGGGGGTTACAAGGTGTGAAAACTAAAAACAATTCCGATGGGAAAAATCAAGTCCATTCATTTTTTAATCACCATTGGAGGCGATAAGAATACTTTTGAATACAATGGGATCAATTCATGTGACGTCATAGTCACATGATAGTGAAAGCCACGGGATTCTAGCCAATTTAAAAACTCATGCGACGTCATAGTCACACGATAAAAACTATCTAGTGTTTCCAGGTAATCAGTTCATGCGCTCAGGTGTTGCCAAGTTTTGCTCTTTGCAGAAACTTTCTCTTAAAAAGTACATATGTATACAAAATGCATTTTACTTAAAAGTATAAACATAAAATATGATTTTTTTTTTAATTTAAAAAAATCTTTTTGAAGAAATTTTTTTTCCCCGAACATTTGAACATCTTTACCCAAATATAAAATTTGAAATTTTATCTGAGTTTTACAAATAGAACAACAAGTACAGTTAGTTTAATGTTTGTTTTGAATTCAATGGAAAACACGTGTTTGTTTTTATCATGTGACTTCATGAATTGAGCCCATTGGAAGTTTAATACAAAGAATTACAAATATCCGCATCTTTAAGACAATATATAGTCATACAACGTCCCGAATTACCCCGAGAAACAGGCAAGTAATGGCTAGTATGAAATATTTTTTACAGCTTTTTAATGTTATACATCTGTTTCTTGCATGTCTCGAAGAAAAGCTGTTTCGAATTATATTTTTAAGTATTCCTAAGTTTTTCAAACAACATTCTATGTCAGTATCGATAATCATCTTGGAAAAGCTTATTTTGAAATCAATATAAACAAGAATAGGCCCTTTTCTCAAACATAAAGCTATTGTTAAAGTTGAGTTTGATATTTCCAAGATAAATCCCTTTTTCGTGTCAACATCAGTTGCCACTGACCACGTACTAATAACGATGACATTATGATTCTCCTGAAAACGTCTTTGTATTGGAAGAGTGCCAGATTCAGGAAGCTCTTACAGTGAAGTCATTGACTTTCCGTAATTAATCAATCGGTGTTCCAGGCAAAAACAGGCAGCTGTGTCAAGCGTAGGATTATCCTCTTACAAAAATCGTATTTTCAAGAACGTGTTGAGCTAGAAACCATTTCTAAAACAAGCTGCATCTTAGTTGATCTGAAGTAGAAGGCCACATAACCACAGACGAATATTTTTCTTTTGAACTCAAAATAAAAGCACACGATATTTTAAGTTGGTTTTAAAGTTTTATCTGGTAAAAGCCATCAATACAGTTCACGCTGGTTTACTCTTTTAAGAGGAGTTGGAAACCTCTCTTTCTGTCTATACTGACAATGTTAATTTGGCTGTTTTCGATGTACCTTTCCTCAAAATCTGTTATACGTACATGCTTAAAAAATTTTTTTCACACAATTAAAGTACATCTTTCTCATTATACTGAAATGAGTTTTTCGCTAATTATGAATTTTTTCATAATTTATAAAATATTTTATCAAACATAGTAAAATTTGATCCTTTTTCACATAAAAAAATTTGTAAAAAATAAATTTTTGAGTTTTTTACAAAAAGCTCATTTTGGTATATATTAGCCATCATTATAAATATATCATAAAAAATTTATGTACCTGTGAACAGCAGATTCTCAGAAAAGGCACATCAAACATCAAAATTTACATTTTGAAATAAATTGATTTTAATGTATACAGTGAGGATTCTAATCGGCTAATAAATAAAAAAATAAACGGTTCAATTTTTACAATAAAAGATACATGTTTTGGTTTACATCAGACGTTCATCTTTTCAGGAAAAACGAAGTATTTTGTTTACATTTTTCGCCGTTCAAATGGGTGTGTCCCAGTTCCAACGTTTATTTAAAAATAGGTTTTAAGGGCTTCTAATTACCCTAGAGGTTTAAGTAGGATATTTTTAGAAAAGTTAAAATCGATACAATTCGAAAATGTATAAAAATTTCAAATTGTCAAATAAATAAGATTTTAGCTTGCCAACACCCCTTAAATAAATGAAACAAACATAATTTTCAGAAAGGGATAATTGCATGAATATTCAGTTTACTTAAGGTATCCAACTACCCTAAAATTGTAAATTTTGCCAAAAACCAATTTTTTAAAAAATTTTTTTTTATAATTTTATTTTATAGGTCATCTTGTTAGCTTTATGAAAATACCAAGTTTATTATTTTCCGTTCATTAGAACAAAAACTTACGCGTTTTAGTAAAAGCAGATGCCACACTACTTTAAGCAAGATGTCAGACTTTAAAATGCGTTTTACTCGAAATGTGTTATTTTTGAAAATGCTCAAACGGGGACAGCGATTGCCCAAAATGTTTTGAAAATGATTAATTTAAATTTTTTGTGTATGTTCTATATAATAGTAGAAGTGTTTTTAACCTTCAAATTTATCATTCACTGTTTTATTACAAAATTTACAGTCCCTTTTGTGAATATAGTTATTAAAATTTCTTAAAAATTTAATGCAGTTTGTTTTGTGGTTAAAATATCTCTTATCCTGAAGGTTATTTCAAAATGAATAACAAAGTAACACTCAAATGGTAAATTTGTTCACGTTTTTTAAAGAATGATCCGTTTATGTAATTTTTGAAATTTTACCCCTTTTTTCCCATTTTAGTAGCAGTAATTTATTTTTCTTTTATTAATTTTAGCCTTTTTTCTTAAAATATACTAAATAAATCTTAAGACCACAAAAAAAGTCCCCATTTTTCTCCATTTTTTTTAAGTTGTCGCAAGCAGACGGATAGCTTAAGGTGTATTCTTATTTTAGGTCCTCTTACCCTAGATATCCAAACACTTGCGACAGCTTTTTTTTTTTAAAAAAAAAACGGAGAAAAATGAGGATTTTTTTGCGGTCTAGATTTATTTAGTACATTTTAAGAAAAAAAAGGCTAAAATTAAGATGAGAAAAATAAATTACTATTACTAAACTGGGAAAAAATGGGTAAACATTTGCAAAAAATTACATAAAGGGGCCCATTCTTTACTAAAAGCTTGTGAACAAATTTTCAATTTTTTAATTTCGATGTATTGCTTTGCTACTCCTTTTTGAAATGACTTTCATGATAAGAGATATTTTAATTTTTACAAAAACTAGAGCACTTTATCTTAGTTATTATATGAAATTGCTTAAAAAAACAGTGATTATATTCACATAAAAAAACTGTAAATTTTGTAATAAAACAGTGATTGGTAAATCTGAAGGTTAAAGCACTTGTACTGTTACCCAGAAAATACATAAAAAATTTTAGCAAATTATTTTAAAAACTTTTTGAGCAATCACTGTCCCGGTTTGAGGTTTTAAAAACCCGTTTCAAAGGAAAAACATTTTTTAAAACTCGAAAGTTATGAAAATTTTACTGTTTTACAAATCACTTTGTAGTTTTGTTCTAGTGAATGGAAAATAAAAGACTTGGTATTTTACAAAGCAATAAGAGCCTATAAAATAAAATCATAAAAAAATCTGTTAGTTTTTATAAAATATCATTATTTTAGGGTAGTAAAGAGATAGAGAGTCAGATACTTTAAAAACTTAGAAACCCCGGAATTCAAAAAACACGGTTTTGGAAAGGAGAACCTTGTAAACAAAAGCCTTTGATTTGATCCAGACGGAAAAAAACTTAAAAAAACTGAAACTCGAAACTTTTTTTTACTCCATTTTTAAAGAGACTTTTCAAATATGTGTATAAAATTTTTCAGTTCTAGCCATTATTTAGCCAGTTATTAAACATTTTTAAAAGTGTTGAGGCTAAAAATAAAATTAGAACAAGGGAGTTTCATTTATTTTTTTGTATCCGGGCTACGTTCGGGAAACCGTGATATTAATAAAAGGGAAAATGGATAATTGTCATGATATTTAGTGTCACTTGATTAATTTCATGTATAAAATTGTTTTAAAGGGCATTTTGACAAAAAAAATATTTAAATGCAAATTTCGGCAAAAAAATTTAAATTAGAATAAATTCTTTTTTTAAAAAAGCCTCTATTATAATAATATTTTACCTGTATAAAGGGGGGAACCCCTTTTTCATATGCTCAACTCGAGTTTTGAAAAATCACATTATTTTCAGAGTTACAACCATTTGTATAAATACGGCGTTTTTTTCTTAAAATTGCTCCCCCTATTGTCGTAAAATATGGATAAACCCATTCTAAGTAATACATTTCAAAAAAATTTAGTTGAACCTCTATAAGAGGTCGAGGGAAAACAGGCAAAATATTATTATAATAGAAGCATTTTTCACAAAAGGAGAACATTTTGAAAAGATTATTTTTAAAGAAGTTAATTTTTTGCCAAAATATTGTATTTAAATATTTTTGTCAAAAATGTCCTTAAAAACAATTTTATACATGTATTCTAATCTAAGTGACACTTTCAAATATATGGAAATTATCTATTTATGCGCTTTTTACCAAATTCACGGTTCCAGACGTGGTCGGATACTTAAACAATTTATGACACTTTATGATAGCAAAAGGGATTAAATGGGACATTTCAATCTAATTAGAAGTTTAGTTGTTAACAGCTGATTTAACTCGTAAGGGCTTGAAATTGCTACATGTATGGAACGACATTTTCTTACTGATGATCCTGATATAGAGCATGCATTAAAATTTCAATGTATTCTTGTGTAGCAGGATTTTAAAAAAGAATTTTATAACCAGAAAGACAAAAAGAAAGAAAAAGACTTTGTAACAACGAAAAAACCAACAGAGGCTGTTATTAACGAACGAAAGTCTTCATTTGAATCAAAACCGACAATTGTGCTAGCTATATCTGAACATCTACTGATGACAGCATTTTTGATCCAGTTCGTAATAAACCTGTACGCTTGTTATCAAGTAGTGGCCATGACCCAGTCGAGTGGTATGAGTATAGGTATCGGATCGTGGCTTTGCATTGTCACGAAGTTCGAGGCCCAGTACCACTAAAGACCCGCCGGTGGTAAGGACAAAGCGATGCGATTCGCGAAATCACAATGCGAGGTAAACGTCCCTCCCGTTGGTGTCGTGTGGTATTGGTGGGAGAGGGGGTGCCAGCTCAGGTGTCGTCCACGTCACTTGACCATGGCTCAAAATTACGTGATTCCGTGTAAAGCCTCGTGGCAGCTGAACAGTGCGACGTTAATATTCAATCAATCAATTGTTATCAAGTAAAGACGTATAGCTGTTAGTTAGTAGTTTTATACATAATTTCAATTTGAATTTTATTTTTAATGTTTGTATATGTGTACTTATAGACTGAATTTCACTGTACACTAATCATAATTTTTTCGATTTCTGTTGGCTCACACTTTTCATATATATATTTATTTATTTATCTTGGTGGAATTCTCAATCGTTAATAAATGCACTTTAAGCGCTCGATTGAGCTGAAATTTACCATATACATGATTATTTTTGGACCGGAAAACTATACAATAATTTAACTATAATTAATAAAATTAATTGATTAAAACTAATTATTTAAAAGAATTACAAATACATACGTTGGCATCATTTTTGGCGACTTAGCCACTGTTTTGCTACTTATTGGTCAAAACTTGAAAGGTTTTCTCACGTTTTAAAGCATTCAGTTGAACTGGTACGGGGTGTTTTGGATGACAAGACGGTACTTTAATGGTAGTGTAAAATTAATGACTATATTTGAGATTTTTGTCTATGTATATTCATATTTATATTAATTGTAACTATTTAATAACAAGTGGCTGAAATACAAATTTTCTTTGTTGATCTAAGTAGGAATTGACTTTCAAATTATTTTTTTTTATATTACTTGTTTTACACAATTTTGATTTTTATTTATTTTTTTTTGGCACGTTTTTCTAAGGAACGCATCTACTGTATAAAAAAGAATTGGGTGTACTTAAAAATTTTTATGAAGTAAATTCGACGTTGGAATTTGGAAGGAATAAAATACTTATTTGCAAAAATAAAAGAAAATTAGCCTCCGATTACATCCAGAAGTATTGAAACTCATTTTATGCTTGCTTCATTAGTTTTCCACCAAGATCTTCGAGAAGTAGTAAAATTAGTGTTGTAGAACGTTGGACATTTAAGATTAAACTTAAAGTGGTAAATTCGGGGTTGGATTCAACTAAGTCTTTCTTTAGTGTAACAGTTATTTAATAATTTAAGTTAGGTTTCACAAAGACAACACATATCATTAACAAATAATGAGCAAAGAACATAAACGTAATTTCATAGTGACCATATTTTTTTCTCACTTGGCCTCTACTGAAGATTGGTAGTCGCTAGAGGGCGCTTCTGCTGCTTGAGACAGTCTGTTATGACAAGAGCGGTTACAGTGTGAGATATCCCTCTAGCGTGAAAAATAAAATAAATTATTTATTTGACAGCAACTTTTTTTTTATAATCTTTTTGAAATAAACATAGGTTTTTTTACAATGTACTTACAAATTATAAAGCCTTTTTCGGTTTATATTTCAAATAAAATATTGTGCATTTTTGGTTCAGGCTAAGGTCTTTAAATTTCACATACGCATTTATTATAGCAACATACAAAATTCTTTTTCTAATGCGGTGGATTGTAAGCAACTGTTGAAACCGAAAAATCACATTTACTTTTTTCGCTTGTAAATTACTTTGTGCAAACAAAAATCTTAAAATGAAAGGACAAATTCTTCTTCTTAAATGATGATTGCGTTACTACAAACTCTTAAGCAATTTATGAAAAAAGCATCGATTTTTGCTGGATTAAGTGCAAAGAAAAGAAAATTTCTACTTTAATTAAATACAAACATAAACGGATTTTTTTCCTTATTGCTCTACCTTTCTACTCTAGTTGGAGGTGTTCTTATTCAGATGTAGTAATTTCTTCTGTTCGAATGTTGTGGAATTTCTTCAGATTTAAGTTTAAAGTTTTTTTGGGGGGCTTTACAAAATAGTCGATGTTAATTGATTAAATTTGTGTGGAACACAAATAAGCAATTATATTAATGTAATTTAAGAATAAAGCTTTTTTTGAAGATAAATAACATTATTAAAATGAGTATAAAAGTGAAATAATTTTGGATGATAGTATCAAAAGAATTCATTGAAGGGAAATTGTTTACAGTTGCATTTGTATTTGTAATGTATTGTAAAATGTATTTCGTTAATAGTTTAAAAATCAAATTAAAATTAAAAGGACAATTCCTTTCACTTCAAGCCATTGATTTAAAGTATATGTTAGCACTTTTATTTTCTTAAAAGAAATATTCCTTGTGACTTACTCAAAATTTAGACAACAACGAGAAAAATTCAACGGAAAAACATTCGAAAAGAAGATTTAGAAAATTTAAACGATGAGAAACAAGAAAAATTTGGTTGAAATAAAATTCGAAAAGAAGACTTCGAAGAATGAAATGTTCGATATTTAATAATGAATTAAATATTTTACTGTCAGATGGTTTATGATCCTAATTGAAGAAATTTTTCATGTAGAAGCAACTTTATTTTTATTACAATATTAACTGATCGAATGTTGTTTTGACGTTGTGTGTGTTTTATTAGCTTTCCTATATCCTGGTATTATTACACTGAGTGACAATGGAACTATTAATTTAATCTTCCGGGAAAAAAAGACTTTTTAGCCAAAAACCAACACTTACGTTTAGCCCTTTTTCTTCAGTATCTTAACATAAAATCAACCTGACAGAATCAAATTTACAGTTGTTTCCATAAAAATTTTAAGTTGGAAGCACTGGAATCCCAAAAGGGTCGCAAAATCGTACAATTTTCCCTTTGTGTAAAATTTAAAGTAAGGGGAATGGGATATGTTATGATTAAAGTTATTTTATAGAATAATCGAATTTTTGAAATAACTAAACAAGACTTTTTAATTTTTAAAAAGGGGTTAAATTTCTATTATTTAACTAGGTTTCAAGAATGATTACGATCGTTAAAAATATCAAATACAGTTATAGGTACTTTTAAAATGATTCTGCTGCTTTTAATGTTTTTTAACCGCTTATAGTTGTTTTCAAACGGTTTTTGCCCAAACATAAATTTAGGTAGTGATTATTTAGCATTTTTTCATTTTGGATTATTAACAAATATTTTTTTTAGCCTGTTTTGAGCAATGACCCGCAAAAAATGGAAGACAAAAATTAAATAAGAAAAATTCAAGCGAGAGATCTGAATTTTTTTTTGGGGCCGCAGTTGGAACCGTGATTTTCAAAAAACGTATGAAATAATTTTTGAATTGAGGTCACTTTTTATTAGAAAAAAGTATATAAAAGTTTTAAAAAAGTATTAAACCCAAAAAATTTTTTAAAATTTTACAAAAAAGAACATAGAATGACCCTTTTAAATACTCCTTTTGGAAAAAAGCTTGATTATAAGAATATTTTTCAATTTGCTCAGACCTCTGTACAGAGGGCTCAACAAATTTTGAAATTAAAAACTTGAAAGGGGGTTTTTCCATTTTACACAAAAGGGGAGAAATTTTAAGAAAAAAACCCATAATTTCAAGGGGTTGAATTTTTAAAAAAATGTGAATTTTTTTAAAATTGTAGTTGGGCCTCTGTACAGAGGGCTGAGCTATATCCAAGACAAAATATTGTATAATGAAGGTTTTTACAAAAGGAGAACGTTTTTTGAATAAGGTTATTCTAAGTTAAATTTTTTGCCGAAATATTGTATTTAAATAAATTTTTTTTGTCAAAAAATGTCCTTAAAACAATTTAAATTATGTATTCTAATCTGACACTAAATATCATGAAAATTATTCATTGATGCGCTTTTTTAAAATCACGGTTCCGAACGTAGTCGGATACTTTAAATGAGCATGGGACAAAGGGAAAAAATGCTGCACTTACTCGTGAAAAATTATTTTATAGCAACTTTGATAGTAGAAGTAAAGAGTGCTAAAACAGCACAGAAAAAAGTACCACGTGACTATTGGTTAATCCAGCATTATGGATACCCTTGAAATTTAAGGAATAAAAAAATTAATTCTGCCGGTAACACACAGATGCAAAACATCTTTTTTTCTCCTTTCTGTTTAACTAATGTTAGCAGTATGAGCCGTATTATATAATAAGTTATATTGTCTGATTTTCTTTTTTGTTTATCAATGAATCATCCCTAATAGGGATAAAACGTATTTTTCGTGAGGATTTTGCTATTCATGATCGATTAATTTACAAAAAGAACTTTGAAATTGTTTATTTTCACCTTAACGGTCTATAATTAGTTATTTTATAGAACAACTACAGTTATTTCACTGAATAACTCGACAAAGTGCGAAATTTTTCATGTATTATATACTTTAACTAGCTTGTCTAGTTATTTCATGAAATACCTACCGGTTGATTCATAAATAGTGTGTCCAAATTCAGAGGATCATAAATTTTCATTGAATAAAGTTATTTACGTGAAATTTTCAATGTGGTTTCCTCTAGCACAGTACACTTTTTGTAAGCGTTTTGGCTCAGATAAAAGAGTTTTTTCGATCATTTTGGGGGTATTTTTCCAACTCCCTCTTAAATTGCTTTTTGAAGCCCTTTTTTGAATTGCTCCTACTTTATGTATACTTAATTGTTTTTTTAAGTATCCGCATAAAAAATAATCACAAGGAACACAGACAGGGGAGGATTGTGATATTCATTTGTTAGGAGGCAGAATATTTATTTTTTAATCTTTCAACCATTTTATAGTTGATTTTATAGTATGACTTAGTGCAGAATCTTGGTGAAAAACAAAGTTTCCTTGAAGATGAAGACGTTTACTTTTTTGGTCAAGTGTTTCAAAACTTTATTCTGATTGTATTTAGCATCGAGTTTAAAAGTTTAGTTTCTACAAAAAATGGTTTGTTAAGAAGCCTTGAGAAGAGAACATTTCCGTTCATACCATAACACCTGACAGCCAACTTGCACTTTTCAAAACAGCTAGGTCTTTGCAACGTTTTTTTCTGGAAATATATTGAATATTTGTTTTGCCAGTTGTGAATGACAGATGAAACAGTGCTTCATCAGAAGTTATCCATGCTTTGTATCTAACTTTGCGTAACATTAAATACAGAGGCCAAGAACGTTTTCTTCGTTTTTCTATGGTCTTAACAGACATTTGACGACAGACTGGAAAATTTACTTTTTTTAGCCAATTTTCATTATTTGAGGATAAAATATCAATTGCTATATCTATAGCTTCTTTGCCATAGGTTTTTGAGGAAAGAATTTTCTACAGCGATATTTTTTTCAACTTCTTTTTTTCTCTCTCTCTTTCATTAAGGGTTTCTTTTCGTTCACATTTTTTCCCTGGAGCCTTTGATTGTGAGCCAAATTTTATTTTTTTTAGAAGTTTAGATAGTAATACAATAGAAGAATGTCTTTTTTGATATTTAAATACTTTATTATTTACAGAATTTGAACAACCATCTTACAAAAGCTGTAAAATTTCGTTCCGTGTTTGAGGATCTAATTTCAGTACCGTAATATACTCCAACTAATAAAAATGTGCAGATAGGTAATTTAAATGTTTCATTTTTCAAATAAAACCTATAGTAAAACGATAGAAATTCATCATAAATAATCATATGCTTTCAAAATTGGTCGCACTTATTTTGAATCAACCGGTAGTTATTCTATGAAATAACTGAACTATATACTTTAATGGTATCATATACACATGAGGTACAAACAATAATGTTGATTTTGCTGAGCAATTAGAAGATTACAAATGAATTTCTTGCATTTGTAGCTATTTCCGTCATCGCCATCGTTATTCTTTCAGCATTAGTAAGCTAATGTCAATATCCGGCCTTATTAACCCACATAAGCAGATTAAATGTTGTACCTCAAAAAGCAATTTACCACCATGCACCCGGATATTAATTTGGAAGTTGAAGAGCAATCTTCAATAAAATGCGTAAGTATCTCTCTTAGAAATAAAGAACCCAAACCAAATTGCTTTGGAGCAGGGAAGTTCAATTTGCAATGAGCACTGTATGTTAGAGCTGCTACTCCTAATCTAAAATGATCCAAATAAAAAGGCAACAATGTTGAATAATCAAATCTAGCAAATTTTCATGAAATTCTTGCTTTTCATGGAAGTATTGAATGTTTCGACTCGGGATCTTTTCCATCTTTTATTATCTAGTATTCATGAAAATTTGAATTTTCTTAAATAATGGAAATTATTTAATTAACTTTTTTTGTGAGCGGTCATTTTTAAATAATTTAAATAAAGAAATTTACAGCTATGTGTGTGAACTTCGTTCAGAAATTATTATAATTTTTTTCTCAATCTTGTTGAATAAAAAGCGGAAACAGTTATGGCGATTACAATAGTGCAAAAAAAAACAATTACTCTTCTCTTTTTTTATTCAGAGAAAATACGGGTAAGGGAATTATAATGTTAAGATAAAATTTGTTGTTTCTAATTTCCCAATGTAAAACAATTTCATCTTTTGAAGTATGACAAAAAACATTTTGATGTAGGTTAACCCCATTAAGTGACCAATTTGTTTTTGCCCAAAATCTTCCCTAAATAGGCATATTTTTCTTTTACGTGTAACTGAGCATAACACGTATCAAAATGCGAAAATGGAAGAATTTTATTTTAATTTTCACGTTATTTTTTATTTTATAATTGTGGAACACAAAACGTCTTAAATGTTTGCTTTTTATCAGTACACTCTGTATGCTATGAAGAATGTTTCATATATCTTTAAAGAATTTCTCTCCAACTTACAAAAAAATTCTATGTTCCAGCTTCTTTTTCAAATGGTTAAGAATTTTGCATGTGTGTATATGCCCACACAAATTTGAAGCATGGTGTAATACTAAGTTTTACATTGCAATGGGGAAACAGAGGTAATATCGGCTTTTTTGCATTATCTTTCCATTTTCATTTCTTCTTCAGCAACAAATTGTGCATTGCCTTGCCAATCTCTGTTCTGTTTCGAATATTTTTAAGAATCAAAATCCCTGCCTCCAATGAAAAATTCCCGCCTTCACCACAAAGAAAATCCAGGATGAGAAGTATCAATACCATTGACTAACTGCATCTCTTAAAAATACTAGCACAGTACTTCTCAAACTTTCAACACTTGCTACCCAACTTCAATCACCATTTTCATCGCGCCCCCCTCCATACAATAGCGATGTATTAAATTCGATGATAAGATACTTTGAAACTAAAGCTACAATAAAACTTTAACCTCTTTGCCACCGGCGTATATAAAGGTCTCGCTCAGACAGTGCGTAAATTGCCCCGTACGTATATATAAGTCTTTCCGAAAAATGTTCACTACTATCCATAAAATTATTCCGAAGACTTTGGAATGCAATAAAATGACCTTAACATTGTTTGAGAAGGATTTACTTATTTCAGAGGATTTTCTTATTTCCCTTTCTCCCCCCTCCCACAAATACACATACGCGTGCATACGTGCAAAACGGTGGCATCGGGGAGTGAATCGCGTAACCTTTAATCTGAAGTTAAGGGATTAATTATAAGCCGTACAAAAAAAAAGATCCAGATAAGTGTTAATTTTTGCATATAATTTTATATATGACCAACCGGTGCGGTCACTGGTAATTATTAAACTTGTTCTTAACTTAGTATTGTTAAGATAATTATAAAGTTCATTGTGCAGTACTGATACATTTATAAGTGTATTATATTAGTGTAAATGTATTTTTTTTTATTATGACTGAATGTATTTTATTTGTTTTAGTTTCAAAAAATTAATAATTTTTTGAAATAATCTTTTGTTTTCGACTTTTCAATATGCTCGCGCCTCCCTTCTAGGGTTTTTACGCTCCCCTAGGGGGCGCGCCTCACAGTTTGAGAAGCGCTGTACTAGCACTAATAATCATTGTAAGAATTAATAATATGTACAAATCAAATATCAGTGTTCTCAAACCGGCTGTGGTCAACTTCGGTAGCCCAAACGCTGCACGGGATAACCAGTTAAGTGGTTAAAACTGATCTTAATGGTACATCAAAAGACAGTCTGGTATAGTTTGCCATTGATGGATGTCAATTATAGAAAAATATAGCTCAATAACACATTTATCTACCTACAGAGTAGCTTAGAATAAGGGAACGTGTAGCTGCAAAATCTTCTGCTGACTAATTTCAAATTATTTATCAACATAATTTCAAAGGATGAAATCAGATGTCAGTTGAAAATGTCAAATAAAGGCCGTATCACACGTATACGTTTCAAGCAATTTTTCGTCCGTGCAATTTTTGCTCAGTTGCCATAGCAACCGCTTTAGAACAATTTTTTGCTGCGAGCTCAAAAAAATTGTTCCAAATAAAAAATTTCTTGAAATTTCAGCCAATGGGGTTCTTCGGCGCCCACGTCATAAACAAGATGGCGGCTCCGGTTTCGTCTAACACTTCAGATATGCCGTATAATATTTTAATGGTGTATAATATTTTAACGGCGTATAATATTTTAAATAGAATGATGTTGTATTTCTGTTTACACCCAACAACAAAAGCGTAAGCGAAATGAAAGAAATAATTTTGGATGTTCGTTTTCCGAAGCAGAAAAATCGGCGAGTAATTTTTCAATGTGGAGATAGAGCGCGGCTGACGTCAGAGCATGTCGCTTTGCTTACGGCAACCCTTCCCCCTCAGATTTGGCCAAAAATTGGACGAAAAAATTGCATGAAAATATACATGTGATACGGTCTTAAGAAGGCTCCCAAAATTTCAGATATTTTGGAACTCTTTTATCGTTTTGGTACTCACGTATTATTGCAACCTGTTGGCGACATTATATGAAACGAAGCACCTGGTAGGCAATTCAGCGCGTGACGACACATAAGAAATCGAGGTCGCCAACTTGGCGAGTTATTAATAGAGTTGGTGATATTTGCGATAATGCGTAAGTACCATCGTTTTATAACCAGGTTTCGTTGGAGTATATTGGGAAAAAAAATAACCCGCTTTGAGTAACATGTCTTCAATATTTGTAGTTTTCATAGTTACAGTTACAGTTACGAGATTACGTTGCAGAAGTACTTCTAAAGCAGATTTTAAGAGAATAAATTCCGTACCTATGTTCGAAATATTTTGCGTCTTAAAAATAGTAATTGGATTTTCACACATGGAACTTTCTTTTATAAAAGTTGCATAAAAAAAATAATCAGAGATATTTGACAAGATATATATCATAGCTGATCTAGCTTTTTGCTAATAGAACTTGAAACACACTCTTTAAATAGAAAAAATTAGCTGGATACGGATAACTTATACTTCGATTTCTTTATCTTAGACAGGGGCATAATTAAATGTAATACCCATTTTTGGTTAAATCAGTTCAGCTTCTATTATGTAAATTATATTTTGATATTCTTTTCCTATATATTTAAATTTTGAAATTTTTTAAAACTTTATATGCTAAATAAAAATATTGTATTGTATTGTGTGAAATGTTTCAAAATTTAAAACATATAATAAAATTGGTAAATGTATGTGATGTGTAGCTACTATGATCAGTGGCGCACACAAGGGGGGTATCCTAGGGGTCCGGACACCCACCCACTCCCATAGCCCTTGATTTTTTTTCGATTGGTTATAATCCTATGTATACATTACGTAAAACTTAAATATGTATTTGTTATTAATAATTTAATTTATTAATTAATGCTAACTATTTATTCAACACTTAATTTTGTATTGTTTTTGTTCCCGAAAATCGACAAAATCAAAAGAATATGTTGAGTGGCGTATTGGAGCCTGATACCAAAATGGTGGACTTTCGACCCTGGTCACCCCTTGAAAAATTTTGTGTGCGCTACTGAACTCTAATTGTTGATAATATTAATACTATTTTTTTATCTGAAACATATTCTTATTGATTGTTAAACGTTTGGTAAACATAAGTTAAATTATAATGCAAAAATTATAAGGTAAGGCCCATCCAGATTGTCAGTATCTTTTTCATACTGAAAAACAAATTCCTGCTCTAGTTTGACCAAATAAAGAGCATCACTTTTTCATTATTGGAAGGGGTTTCAAATATCATCATTATACATAAAACTACACACATCAAACATTACCTCTCTTATATTACCCTCTCTTTCATTATTTATAATACCTTAAAAAAGACCTGTCTCAAAATCATGATTGGTTACTAATATCCGAATGCTTTAAAGCACTCCAACCGCATAATAAAATCGTCTCCAAACGAAAATTACTCGCATCAGTTCTATTCGAAATAAAATAACCGAATTGATTCAAAAGGTCGTAACTTTTTTCTTTCTCTGTGGAGACAGCGTTTCCATTAAAGTTGACAATGATGCCTTTTATCTTCTCAGAGAATCACCTCCGGTGCTTTTGGTACACACACAAGAGCTGATGGCTGTTTCTAAAGTCAGTGCGCAAAGAGGGAATATTGATTGTGGAACTCATCGTCTTCGGCTATTCAGCGAAGATATTGATTGCCCAGCTGCCAGCTGAGGAGATCGGTATGGTTCGTGATTTGTCTGTCTCTAGATACTGCAGCAGTAGGGCTGGTTTAGGCACGCTCATCTCAATAAGGGAGAGACAGAGATCACGAAAAAAAGGGAGGCTTGTTCACTATAAATGAGATTGGATTAATCTCTGAAATATTTATGACTCGTTTCCTTTTTGGGGCTGCACATGCAAACGTTATTTGACAGAGACAAATGCAACTCTGGTAATGTTCTGAGAATAGGATTGTATAAAACAAGCCACATACCTTATATTCCGATGCATAAGGCATATTTTTAACACAAAAAGTAAGGTCCAAATTTAAGGGTGCGCATAATACGTCAGGTATTAAAATGATGCCTTTAAAAATAAAGGAAGAATGAGCATGAAAATAATTAGATTTCTACATGTACGTAGATACTTTTTATTTAAAGGAAACGACATGCCTCATTATAGAATAACATGAAAAGATCGACATGTTCGTCTTGCGCTATATCTTCAGGCACATAAAAGAATTCTATTTCCTCTTCACCATCACTGCTGTTTTTCTCATCCATAAATAAATAACCATTTTCCGTACCCTCAAGATTGTTAGAAATATTACTTTTTTTAAGGTATCCGACTACGTTCGGAACCATGATTTTAAAAAAGGGCATAAATGTATAACTTTCATGATATTTAGTGTCACTTAGATTAGAATACATGTATAAAATTGTTTCAAGGACATTATGACAAAAACAAATTATTTAAATACAATATTTTGGCAAAAAATTAACTTAGAATAACTTTTCTTCCAAATGTTCTCCTTTTGTAAAAATGCTTCTATTGTATTAATATTTTGCCTGTATATAGCTCAGACCTCTGTACAGAGGCTCAACTATGATTTTTGAAAAATTCAGTTTATTTTCAGAGTTACAACCATTTGAAATAATTATCGGCTTATTTTCTTAAAATTTCTCCCTTCTGTTTTCATAAAACATGGATAAACCGACTTCCAAGTAATGCGTTTCAAAAATTCTAGTTGAGCCTCTGTACAGAGGTCTGAACAGAATACAGGCAAAATATTAATACAATAGAAGGATTTTTTACAAAAGGAGACATTGGAAAAAGTTATTCTAAATTTTGCAAAATATTCTATTTAAATAATTTTTTGTCATAATTCCAAAAAATTTTTAAACATATATTCTAATCTAAGTGACACTAAATATCATAAATATTATCCATTTACACGCTTTTGCAAAATTACGGTTCCGAACGTAGTCCGATACCTTAAAAAATAACTTTTGAATAACGTCAGGTTTAATTCTTCATATTAATTCTATTCCATGCTTTTATTATCCACTAACACACCATTTCTAGACTGGCATGACACATTTGTGACCTCCTTTTGTAAATGTTTTTTCACCTTCTAACATTCACATATTCCGCTGTCAGTTTAAATTTATTTTGTATGTAATATAGATACACACGTCTAAACGCTGAGCTAATGGCGTTAATCCGCCTGGAATAACTACCAAGTCTGTGTTGCACGGTTAGCAATTTGGAACCCCGTTAGATGGGATCTGAACGTGTGACTCAAACCACAAGACTTTGTAGATTCTTCAAAACGCCAGGGCGCTTTCGCCAGACATTTTTTATCTACAATCTTGCACCATTTTCGTCCATCCATTCTTCTTATGCACCTGAATGAAAACATTTTTCTGAAAAAATTAGACTTCATATTTTTTTCCTTTCAAAAATAACCATGAATTGGAAGGTTGTGTGGTCCGCTAAGCAGAAGAACATTAAGGTAGAGTGAGATGTTTCATGGCCTGCTGCTTTTAGGTGAACTGATTTTTTTGTTAAGGTATCCGACTACGTTCGAAACCTGAAAAAAGTTTATAAATGGAAAATTTTTAAAATTTTGGTGCCCTTTTAATTTTGGAAACATGTAAAAAATTTTTTTAAGGACATTTGACAAAAGGGTTATTTAAATCAATATTTTGACAAAAAAATTTTAGAATAATCTTTTCAAAATGTTCTCCTTTTTTTAAAAATGCTTCTAAAATAATAATATTTTGCATATAAAGGGAAAAACCTTTTTCCAAAGTCTGAACTAGGATTTTTTTAAAAAAAACCGTTATTTTCAAGTTTACCCAATTTAAATAATTTTCGGGGTTTTTCTTAAAATTTCTCCCCCTTTGTCGTAAAAAATGGATAAATTCACTTTTAAGCTTTTTATATTTCAAAATTCAGTTGAGCCCGTACAGAGGTCGAGCTTTCAGGCAAAAATTATTATAAAGGGGGAAATTTTCCAAAAAGGGGAATATTTTGAAAATTCATTCTATGTTTTTTTTTGTCAAAAAAATTGTACTTAAATAATTTTTTTTGTAATCTATTCTTTAAAAAAATTTTATAACATTTTCTAAACTAATGACCTAAATATCATAAATAGTATCCATTTATACGCTTTTGCAAAATCACGGTTCCGAGCGTCGTCGGATACCTTAACAGATAAGAGCATTGCATATGTACATTTTAGGCTTCTTTGTAGAAAAAAAGTTGCGTGCATATAACGAATGCACCTAAAAATTGCAAAAATTACTGTTTGGAAGTATAGCGGTGCACTACATACGCCAGTGCTCGTAATACGCTGGATTATACAGTAATATAAAAATGTATGAATCATTATGTATATACAACTGAGTTTTAAATATCTTTAGAGAGCAGATTAGGTAACAATATTGATAAATATCACCTTATAGAAGTTGAAAGTTTTCGAGACATGATTTCGTCAAAAAGATGCGTGCAAATTACGGTTGATTGGGGTGTGATTGTTTTACGAAAGACGAGGCAAAGTGTCAATGTAAAGTAATGTTTATTCAAAAAATTTTAAATGGAGGGGGTTGAATTATGATTTTCGCAAGAGTTGGGTGATGTATGCATAAAATGTATTCCTTATGATAAAGGTTACATTCAATGCTGTGAAAAAATATTTTAAAAAATGAGATTTTTGTTCTTAATATTGCAATTACTGTACGAAGTTCCCAAAGCTGCTGTTTTGTATGAAAGTTAGAGATAACGAAAAGTAAGGCAATTTTAAAACAAATACATTTATTATTAGTCTAAAAGTGAAATATTGTAAGATAACGTATTTTTTAGTCCTCCAAATAAATATTAAAGGTAAAATATGCTTTTCAATAATATAAATAAGCATAAATAAGTATAAATAAGCAGTTCAATTCATATGAAGTAAGTACCAAAACTTTTAGTAACCAGTAGCACATTTCTCTGTTTCTGTATTAGCTCCAAAACGCGACCATCATTGACGGATATAAATCATAAATTTCATTTTGAAAGAGATGTTATTATAGGTACTCAATACTACATTTTTAAATCTCCTATTAGAAGAATTGAACGCAAACTAAATCATGCATAAAAAACTTTATTAGTTTATGAGTTCGAATTAAAGTGGGTAAGTAATTCTCAAAAATCTCAAAATAGTCATTGGAAGTCATCTTTTATGACGGACAAACCAATTTCACAGTTTCCCTTTCATAGAAATTGCATCTCGATCAAGAGTTTCTAAAAGTCCTCTAATTTTAGTTTCTTTTCTTAGATCTCGCCAATAACGTCTATTCCTATTTCGAACCAGTAAGTAAGGCTCCAATTTTTTTCATTACTCGTTAGAAAAGCACAATGAGAAGTTTTCTTAGAGTTAAGGTATCCGAACATGTTGAAAATGACCAAATTCGGTCAGGACAGATATTTTTGTTTTCTATTTTATTGAATAGAGATATCCTTTGGTTTTACAAAACATGCTTTGTTTTTTTTTTCTCCCTATCTAGAGGCCGCTAAAAATAAATTTTATTGATTTAAAAAACCAAGGGGTCTTTGATCTGGTGGCATTTAAATTGTTCAAAATCTATTGGCGATCTGATAACTAAAAATTTTAAAAAATGTATTTCTATAAAATTTTTTTGAATCTGATATTTGTGCTATTTCTAAGAATGAACTTAAAATATTTCTTATTTTTGTATGAATATTTTAAGTTGGGGGCTTGTTATTTAAATAATGGTCTCATAATGAATGTGGTTTTTCTTATAATGTTTACTCAATCAGCTCAAAAATTTTCAAATTTAAATAAAACATTAAAATGTTAGTACATTCTCTAAATAAATGCATCTGATTTGCTTTGGTAATACTTTTTCTAATATAAGCTTAGTACTTTTTTCTCTAATTGCTTTGAAGTTTTACAAAAATATTGCTAAAATTTCATTTATAATTGTGATTTTTGTGAAATTTAGGCAATTTATTTTAAATATTGTTGGTTAAATATTAGTATTTATTGGTATTGAGTCCAAAAAAAGCATTTATAATGTTTAAATATGCTATTTTGTCAAAAAGTACTCCGAACGTGTTCGGATACCTTAAAAGGAAAAAGAAAATGAATGAAAATTTTTCTCAAACATGTAAACCTTTTTGAGAGAGAGAATCTTGTCCAATGCATAATCAAGCAAATTATATTTGACACCATTTGTTTTTTAAGACAACATGAGGACACGCCTTTTTCCTTTCAGATTTTTATAAATCTGGCTTAGCGGAACACTTGTCGAACATTTTCGAACCAGCCTCATTTCTTAAAATATAAAGAAAACTGACGGCTTGTTTCAGTTCAATTGAAAGCTTTTCGACCTTTTATTCCTTTGGGATAATGTTGATTGACAGCCAGATCCCTTTTCGTACAATATTTTTCAGGATTCTTTGAAAGAGAATAAAAAGTTTTGTTGAAACTTGCACATAGTTTTCTTTCATTTTCGAACACTTTTTTCCGACATCAGTCTGCTTCAACATGCAGAAAGGATCTTAAATTTACGCAAAAATCAGAATAACTGGGTCTAAACATTGTGACGGGCTCACGCGTCTTTTCTTTAACATGACCTCTGGGTTCTTTGGGGACCAAGATTAATGGCAACTCTTTTTCCATCCAAAACCCAAGAAGCGAAAAATGAAGATGAAATGCAAATAAGATAGCTTTTAAATAACAGAAGTTTCAGTAAGTCGGTTGGCAATTTGGGGAATGTTGTGCGAAAGTGATACAAGCGGGAATTGACTGCCAGTTGAAGTTACCTTGAAGATTAAGTCATTACGTCAAGATGCATACCATTGCACGCGCGCCCAGAAGTCTCTTCATAGTATTGAAGCTACGATCAGATTAAGGTAGGTTTGACGATTTGATATTAATACTTGTAATATTATTAGAAGTGAGATTAGGTGGTTTAGATATTGATAGTGGTCCAAGTTACGCGATTCGGTATAACTATTATTGTGTGTTTGTTCGTCGTAGAAAAAAATTCTCTCTTAAGTATAATTATCTAATTTGTTAGAAGATTAAGTAATATTCTTAATAAAGTCATATTAAGAATACAAAAATGTCTGTTCCTTTTGTAAGCCCTACACCTCTAGCTCACACGGATAATCAAAGAAACGGTCACCTAAGGGGGGCGGTTTCACAACATGCATCAACATCTCTACTTGTCTTAAGGGCATCAGGATTTGAGCACACTTCACGATATTAGCAACACCGACCACTAATTCACGACGCGGTTAAAAAGGATTGCATTTTTAACAGTGATTATTAATTATTAAGAAAATCTGAATTATTAAGGAACTAAATTTGATCAAATTAGGATGTTGCTTTAAACACAATCCATAAGGCAAGGATGGCGAACCAGTGATACGCGTGCCATCAATGGCACTTGACACAATATTCTGAACACGCCAGCGATCAAAATGGCTGCATTTTATTTCAAAATAACAAAGTTCACTGTGAAATATTACGAACAAACACGAGTGATCGGTCTTGGGGTGGCGGGGTTCAATCGTTTCTTATTGCCTTGCCTTAGATACGTCGTAAACTACGGTTGCTTATGAAGCCAAATTTTCCTATCATAGTCAACTTCGTTGACACGACTGTATTTTAAAGTTTATTTGTGTTATATTTATGACTTTTAACTGTAATTTACCGTGGATAGTTCAGCAAAAGAACAAAAAGTGCTAGATAGTAAGTGTAAGTGTTCTGGAACAGTGGTATATATGCAGAACATCGTCTGTAAAGAACAAATCCTCTTGTCAAAAAAGTGAACCACAGCAAAAATTATCAGTTGCTTAGAAACCTTTTGGCAGATGACTCTAATTAGCATGTATTCTGCTAAAAGTAATATCTTACACAATCCTAATATAAGTTATTTGTCATCCAATCTGCAACACAGAAGTCACACTAATGTTACTTTAATTTGAATTACACGTATAACTAAAACATTTACAACTATGCAGTGCAAAAGGTATTTTTTCGTTCTAAATAAAGAGTTTTGAGTTGTTAGTATTTAGTTTATTATTTTCCCAATAATTACAAATCAAAATTATTTGACGGTACTTTTATACCTCATTAAGCACTTCTTTAGAAAAAATGGCACTTTGATCCATAAAGGTCATAAGGTATTTTCATTGGGAGTTAATTTTTTTTTACATTTAATTGGATCATTTGGTAAAACTTCAGTTTTGCTACAGAGAAATATCAATTAAATTAAACTCACTTAGATATATATAAATGTAAAGAAGAAAATGATCAAAATACAAATGGGTGTTCCTAGGGTAGTCCTCATTATAATTTTTTTGACGGGTTCTCGGTGAAAATACAAATTTTTTAGGCAGCATCAACATACAATGATAACGAATTACTGTTTTCATATTTTTATTCTCCCTTAAATATGCCGAAAACTTAAGGTTATTTTTAAAATACTTGGAATCTAAAGAAAGTATTGGCTCACATACAGAATTGTAAGTACTAGTTACATTTTTATAACCGAGATCGAAATTAATCCCAGAAAAGTCCCTTTCAAAAAATTTTCCATTTTATTCATTAATTTTTTTCGAGATCATTAGTAAAATACAAACAGCAAACAATTACGTTGCACAATCTTTAAAACACATACTTAATCAACACTTGATTACTGGAACTCATGTTGGGAAAAATTGTAACACTCGATGCGATTTAATCAATACCTACCTTTTTTGTTGATATTAAATTGTAAGATGTCTTTCAGAATGTGTTCAAATGTAAGAATTGTGTGTCTTTCTAACATAGTTTGAATCAAACTCTGATATCTTAAAAATTACGATATATAATGTCTGTAGTAATGAAAATTCAAATCCATATGTCTCTGATTGCTCACCACAATTTTTCATTTTTTTTTAACTTAACATAACATCTAATAACAATTAAATGAACTATATTATTTAAAAAATCGATTAAAAAAAATCGCACGCAGCGTAAAATAAAAGATTTGCGGAACCCCCCATCGTTGATATTTCAATGAATTAAAAATTAAATATTTAAATATCCATGTTGGGAGTTCTTTTTACAGTACTCCACAAAGCGCTCTAAGCTAAGTATGTCTTATACTGAGAAACCAACCCTGACTAAATAAATAAGATTTTCTCAAATGCAATTCGAAAATTAAAATAAATTTTTTTTGTTAAGATGTTAAGTTTATTTCGAATTACTTTTTATCTACCTTATTTCATGCAACCAGAGAAATCTTGTTTATACTGATTATTTCCAAAACTGAACCAACGAAAATATCGATAATTATTTGAGTAAAAGATACGTATTTATTTTTTAAAAATAATTACTCGCAGTGCTTCCGAATATAAACATAATTCCATATCAAACTTTCAAGAATTTTTAAATCAAACTAGCAAAATTCAGACGCTCTCAATTATGCTGACCTTGATATTTAAATGATTTAATTATGATATTTAAATCTTGGTTGGTATTTGGTAAATGAAATGGTTCATCATTGATAAATAAATGTAACTAAAAAATGTAAAAATTAAGTATTCTAAAATTTAATCAAGTTACACAAAAGTATTCAAAAATTTTACTTCATATTCTTAGTAGGAAACTGATTATTCCTTAGGTTTAAAGCAACAGCAATAAAAATACTGTTCGGTCTATGCAAAGCATTAGACAGAACAGTTTTAATTGCATAAGTGAATATTTTTAAATGTTTAATTAGGAAAACGATGCATTTTTAATATCGAGGTGTTTTTGTTTTGTTTTTACAGATTATCATATCCACATTTATCTAAATTTTTATGTCTTTTGCAATGTCTTTCTTGCTGGATCAATAGATTTTTTTTCTCCGTTCCTGTATATTTCTTTTGAATTCACCACCTTTTCTTTCGATTTTCAAGGTCTGCAAAAGTCAATTTTCTGCGAGTATATGTTAGCTTTTGTTCTCAACACTCACTGAACTTTTTTACAAATAAAAATCATGATATCAGTTTTATCAAACACATGTCTTATACCTACACTACTACAACAAAATGAAAAAATCAGGCAGTCACGCCTATAAACTCCAAATACAACTGTGGAGTGACAGAGATTTGGGATATTAAGACAAAACTAATGGTTTGCCTTTTTGTTGATATGAATAAAAATGGATTATTAAAGTATGTCCATCAAAAAAAAGAAAAGAAAGAAAAAAAGAGAACCAAAAGGATTAAGAAAAAGCAGGTTGTTAAATGAAATTTAATTTATGTCTCGTCACTTTTACTGGAATAATATAACTTTGAAATATTTCTGAACTAATGAACTAGAGAGGGGCCACACACGGACAAAAAATGTGTATTTTGAAATGTTACTCGTAACACAGAACGAAAAGGACGTCATCTAAGTAGATTTGTAGAACCATCAAAGCTGACGCTTGAAACAACATGTCTAAATACAGTCAATGAGAGTAAGAACGACGTCCTGAGGGAAGTTGGGCATTCCCTATCAACCATTTGCCACAGTTCGTCTTCTGAACGCATCATTAACGAGCCATGCAAGCCATGTCCATTCCCATCCCAGACGTGTTTTATAGATGAAATGTTAGAGAAGGATAGTGGCGAAGGAGACATTTGTGCATCCAGTACAGCACATCGGCTGATGCTGTACAATATGCGTTCTGGCACAATACTACTGACAAAAGCATTGGACAACCATAAAGGACGGGTTGCAACAGGCCGCAGCACATCTTACAGTGTTTTTGGTCCATAATAGTGGCATGAATACGAACCAGAGTTGTCCTGCTATTGTATGTCATGGCAATTTCTAAACTATGATGCCACATTGTCGCGCGGTGGGCCATACCATAGATACGGCCAGACTGGACTTGTCACTATATCGGCTCCACTCATGGGTACTGCAACTATAGCTGGACACACAGAAACATTACTAGTCTGAGAGCAGAACTCTGTACCAATCGTTCGCTTAGATTGTTCTAGTTTGACACCGTTACAATGGGAGTCACCTGTGCTGTGTGAACAGTTTTCGTAATGGACACCATGGGTGCAGGCCGCTAGTGAACCACCAACAGACAATTTCTGGTCGATTCTGGTCTGGTCATTCCGTCATCCACGTCGCTTTTTCACTTTACGATTGAAAACCGATACGTTTGTGCTGTGGAATCAAGGGTAATCTTCTTAACAGACGCTATAAGTGTATGCCATAGGACTTGACATCTTCAGTTGGACTCTACCCAGTGAAGATCACGTGGTGGTTATTGGCGATTTTTTTCAACTCACGATATGTGCTATTTTCTTATCTATCACTGTTTATAATACGGATATTCCTAAATTTTTTTCATTTTGGCATTATTATTTTTAATCATTTTTATATGAATACAAATAATTTCAAATCAGTTTTTATAAAAATACTAGTCTCAATTCTTGTGATAAAAATGTATTAATATAGTGTGCCTCATAAAAGATTTAAATATTAAAAATTCTACTCAATTTCATGAATGCTGAGGACATCTAAAACAGTCCTTAAAGTAATAAAATTTTTAAAAATTTGCGTACCCGTCTGTCAGAAGAGAAAGTGGCTAAAATATTGATGTTTTCCAGCCAGAGGGTTAAATATAAACAAAAGTAAAAAAAAATTCTAATTTTGGGAATAAAAATAAATTTGCAGATAATACATAACATATGCTTACCAAATTGAAAGAAACATAGCTCAGAAGCTTGAGAAGTGTGAGTTCGATACAGGATTCTATGAAATACAGCTATATGAAGCAATACGTGTGATATGGGGAGATTCATTTTCATACAGAATGAAGATGTTTCGTGAGTAACATGTAATGTCAGATTGTAATTGTCAAGATTATTCCGTTTCTGTTTCATTTATATTTACAAATTTCATCTATAATATTCCGGTATTCTAAGAAAACATTTAATCCAATAAAATGAAATAATAAGTAAATAAGATTTTTATAGATGTAAATAGTTACACCTTAAATAGTAAATAACATGGTTCCCGTAAAATATTCCTATTTTATGACATTTGTTGAAATAAATTCTCAGTAATTGCGACAAATTGGAAGGTATCCCCATAAAAGGTACTTTAATTAAATCGAAAAATATAAAGGGAGAATCAGCATTTGAGCTGCAGCGTCTGTTGTAGAAGAAATTTCATTAATTGATTCCTTTCTTTTCTCAAGGATTTGAAAAATTCATATCTCATCCAGGAAAATAATACCGATTAATAAGTTCAATTTATGTACAGGCATCATATTTGTATGCTTTTTCTTCCTGGTTCCTTTATAATCCTTTCTCGTTTTAAATACACAAACTTCTTGCCTTTGAAGTATAAATTGTTGAATAAAAAAGTTTTTATTTACAGAAAAATTCATAGATTTTTCTCAGATTTTTAACTTAAAGATTTTAACAAATTTGAGACGTTCAGTATTTTGAAGTTAGAAATAACTTTCTAGAAGTGTTCGTTTTTTGTAAAGATGTAAAATACCATATATTTCCACTAATAAGACGATAGTTGAATCATAGCAAAGATCCCCAAATCCGTCTTAATACATTTATAGAAATTAAAACCATTTTAAAATGAAACAAATCACTAACCAACGTAAAGTCAAGGTAAATTAAATAGCCAATTTCTCCAATGTAGGATAAAGTAACTAAAAAAACACGATTGATTTCGATGCATTATCAAAAGAAGGTTATAGATCATTAAATGTCTGTGTCTGAAATATGGACCAAATCTTAATCCTTGTATTTTAGATGCTATATTAAAATTTTACGAATAGAAAATTGCACTTTCTAGAGATATAGAATAATTTTTTTTCCAGATGATGTTTGCTGTTCTAAACTAGAATTTATATGCCGTTGTTAGTTTAAAGGTCGCTTTTTACATGGACAAATATATGCTAAAACAGTAAAACTATTATAAGTCTATATATGTAGTACATTTAAAAGAATCTATATTCACGATAATGGTATACTTTTTTAAATAATGATAGAAGTAGGCTGAAAGAAATTCTAGGAAGCTTTTTAATTTTCTAAGAAATCAATGAAAAATAAAGTAATATCGATAGTCAATAAATATTTTCCATTTAAAAACATCACTTAAAAGCAAAACAAATGTAATTTCTTTCTTGCGAAAAGAATATATTAAAAAATAATTACACATTATCATTTTATATAATTTTTTTATCAAATAAAAAGGAAGAGTATTTTTTCTCGTCCTCTCAGAATGATACTTTGCAAAATAAAATAACTGAAGTAGAATGAAAAATACATTAAATTATGTACTACATTTTTATATCAATTTTATATCATTTGTAAAAAACTTCACTAAGTGCTTTGAAAAAAAAGCTTCTATTTGATAAATTGAATATACTCTGTATATATGCTTGATACTTTTTTTTTCTCGTACAAAGAAATTCTGTCAAAATTATAAATTCTATAATAGCAAAGTGCATGCATGTATTAACCGTTTTTAGTGCAAAGTTGGTGATATATTTTCAGGCAATAATTTTTTTCAAATATAATTGTATTATTAAATACATATTTCGAAAGATGTAAGTTTGAATTTTCTTGATGAATTTTAAATAATAAAAAATAAAAGATATATAATGCTTGGAAAAATTTCTTTAATTTTCAATAATTTTATTTTTTTGCTGTGCAACCAATAAAAGTTGCATTCATTGAAATTAGTGCATTTTATAAAAGCAGAGACATTATTGTAGCATAGCTATTAATATATAAACGGGAATTAATCCAACACTTTAAGAAGCATTTGAAATTAAGTGACCAATAGGTTGGTTTTCTTGAGGAATTTTAAATAGTAAAAAATAAAAGAGAGATAATGCTTGAATAATTCCTTAAATTTTCAATAATTTTACTATTGCAATGTAACCAAAAGAAGTTGCATTCATTGAAATTAACATACTTATGAAAGCAGGTGACATTATTGTAGCATAGTTATTAATATATAAACGTGAATTAGTTCAACACTTTAAGGAGCATTTGAATTTAAGTGACCAATATAGGTTTGTTTTTAAATCATCTAACCACACACTTCAGAATTTTAGCGTTTTTCTACAATATAAATTTTGATGGATGAAACAAATAATTAAAAAAAACTTTATGTATTAAAACTGACTATAATAACTATTCATAGAGCTTAGTTTCTGTATGAACAGTAAGAATCACACCAATCACATTATTTAGGTCAAAAGCAACGGAATTTTCAATAATCTTGTTTAATCACACACATAGTGCTAATGCTTATTGATGTATATTTCGCTGTTTACTTTCATTGCATAACAGAAAATACAGGTTGTTTCCAGAATTGATTGAGGAAACTTGTTGAGATTAAGGGGAGATTGATGATATTTTAGAGCAAATTATATATATTCTAGTGACAGAAATGAGGTGAAATCGTTTTACAAATTCGACGTTCAATCGTTTTACAAGTTCGACGATGAAACATTTCTATCAGAAATACATAAACATAATTTAAGAGAATGATAAAAAATATTAATTTTTATACATCAAATGCGAGGGATCAGGCCCCTGGCATCGCCTCACAGGCTTCAAAATATCTTTTAATTGAGGTATCACATACAGATATAATTTGCTTATGCATAAATCTTGATCATTATTCTTTACTTTGGGTTTTAAGGAAATGGATCCTGCGATGAATCGAACGATCTAGAAATTCCCAAAAATTGAAAAAGGAAAAATCAGATCTTGCTTTTTTTTTCTGAAAAAAAAAAAAACCCTTTTTGCCCCTTTTTCAAATAAACCAGTAATATTAAAAATCGCCAGGCTACCGCACTGTAATTCAAGACTCCTTTCTTGGTTCACGGTTTGTATACAAATATAGATTCAAATTTTTATATTATGTATTTATCCGACAACGTTCGGAACCTGATTTTAAAAGCGCTAAATGTATAATTTTTAGATTTGTGTCAGATTAGAATACATGTATAAAATTTTTTTATATAAGGAAATTTTGACAAAAAATTATTTAAATACAATATTTGGGAAATATTAACTTAGAATAACCTTTTTTCAAAATGTTCTCCTTTTAAAATGCTTCTATTATAATAATATTTTGCCTGTATATCAGCTCAGACCTCTTTACAGAGGCTCAACTATAATTTTTGAAAAATTTCACATAATTTTCAGAGTTACAACCAATGAAAATAATTATCGGCGTTTTTTTCTTAGAATTTCTCCCCTCTGTTGTCGTAAAACATGGATAAACCCACTTCTAAATTATATATTTCAAACATTCTAGTTGAGCCTCTGTAGAGAGGTCTGAGCTATATGCAGGCAAAATATTATTATATAATAGAAGCATTTTTCACAAAAGGAGAATATTTTGAAAATGGGTCATTCTATGTTCATTTTTTTTCAAAATACTGTACTTAAATAATTTTTTATTGTAATACTATTCTTAAAACAAATTTATACACATTTTCTAATCTAAAGTGACACTAAATATCATAAATATTATCCATTTATACGCTTTTGCAAAATCACGGTTCCGAACGTAGTCGGATACCTTAAATATATATATGTAGTAATACGCTCTTCATTTAATACATTTTGATATTGAGATGATCCTTTTTTATTGATGGTTGCTGTCGTTGAGGGAGGGATGAAGAGACACTGTTAATTTTTAAATCCACATTTTATTTTACACGAACAAAGAACAAGTAGCAACGTACAAAGCAAATCATTAACATGCGCGATTTACGTATCATTCTCAAAAGCACCTTTCGTTCGATCCCGAGATCTAAATCTTTCATAGTCTTGATCAACCGGAAGCTGTTCGAATCAGTGGCGCGCACAAAGGGGGTCCTGCGGATCCGGATCCCCCAAAGCCCACTGATTTTTCGATTGGTTATAATTCTAAGTATATAATACGTAAAATTTAATTAAATATTTGTTATTAATGATTAATTTTATTAATTAATGCTATTATTTATTCAATATTTAGTTTTTACTGTGTTTTTGTTCCTGAAAATCGACAAAGTCAAAAATAGCATGATAAAAGAATGGTGAACTTTCAACCCGGCCCTGCTTTGAAAATTCCTGTGTGCGCTACTGGTTCGAATCATATGATTTCTGGTAAAGGCTTTTCTGATTGGTCCGAACACCCAAGGATGCAAGATTGCATCGTCCTATTTTAAAAACGCAAGCTTTTCAGTTTTTTGAAGTTAAAGTTGTGGTAATATCCCGTTAGGTTGGTAAAATAAATATTAATTATCACTCGATGTCTTGGAGAGTTCACGACTACTAGGGATTAAATTCTCTCGAGAGAAAATGTAAGCTAATTATTTCATATAGTAAAATCCGGCGTATAGCGTGCACTTTTAACACAAAAAATAAGATCGAAAGTTACGGGTGTGCGTTATACTCCGGATATAAAAGTGATAGCTTTAAAAATAAAAATAAAAAAAAAAAAGAGATGAGCATAAAAAAGAAATTAGACTCTAAATAGATCGGAATACTGTTTATTTAAAAGAAATGACATTCATGATGAAGAGAAGGATTATAGTTCTAGAAATATACTATTTTTTCAAAATCCTGGGATAATGGCTCGAATAAGTGACTTCAAAATACCGGTTAATTCAAAAATAGGGTGACCAATTTCAGAGCATCATACTTTTTTTTCGAATTAAGTTATTTACATGAAATTTTCAATGTGGTTTCCTTTGGCATAGTACTTTAGCGTAAACGTTTTGCGAAGCCAAAAAGGCCCTTTGACCTTTGGGGGGGGGTAATTTTCAAGCTTCCTCTTTGATTGTTTTTTATAGCTCTAGGAGAGTTCTTACTTTACGACTGTTTAATTGTTTTTTTTTAAATATCCCCATAAAAAATAAGGAGATGGTGGTATCCATTTCTCAGGAGGCAGAAAACTTATTTTTTAATCTTTCAGCCTTTTATAGTTGATTTTCCAGTACAACTTGGTGCAGAATCTTAGTGCAAAATAAAGTTTACTTGAGGGTAAAAACGTTTACTTTTTTTGATCAAGTGTTTCAAAACTTTACAAAAAATGGTTTTGTTAATCCCTGAGAGGACATTCCCCTCTATATTATAACACCTGACGGCCAACTTGCATTTTACAAAACAGCTGCATCTTTTCGACGTTTTTTGCGTTAAATATATTGTACCTTCGTTTTGCCAGTTATGAATGACAGTTGAAACAGTGCTTCAACCGAAGTTATCCATGCTTTGTATCTACGTTTGCGTAATATTAAATACAGAGACCAAAAACATTTTTTGTTGTTGTTTTTCTAAGGTCTTAACAGACATTTAAAGACATATTGACTGATTTATTCACTTTTTTATAGTCAATTTTTTTTTATCTGACGACAAATTGTTGATTGCGGTGCCTGTAATTTCTTTGCTGAAGTTTTTTGAGGCAGAAGATTTTCTATGGCGATAAGTCTTTTCAGCTTCTTTTTCCTTAAGAAATTCCTTCCGTCCACATTTTTTCATGGAGCTTTTAATTCCAAAACCAAATTGTATTTCCTTTCGAATTTTGGGGTTTGTTCCATTAGCAAAATGTCAACTTTTAAAAAGCTTTTTTAAACAGAATTTGAAAAACATCCTTCAAAACTAAAAAAATTTCGTTTGGGTTTTTGAGGATCTAATTTAGAGCATAATTTACTCCCACTAATAAAATAGTTGTTGTAATTTAAAGATTTTTTTAAATATAAGGCAAAAGCATTTTTTTTTCCATGGCTTCGTTTTAAAAATTGCACAAATTTTAACCCAATTTAAGCATTCTCTCTCTCTCCCCCGTTAATTTCGGTTTCCCTTTAAGAAGGGTGTGACGGGGCTCCCCCGCATTTTTTCTGGGGTTTTTTGGGGGGGCCGGATTAATGGCAACTCTTTTCAACAAAACCCAAACGAAATGTGAAAAAAGAAATCAAAAAAGATAGTTTTTAAATAAAAAAGGGTTTAAAAATTGAAATGGCAATTTGGGGAATGTTATGGGGAAAAGAGCAAATTATGAATCGACACCAATCTAAGTTACTTTGAAGATAAACTATTGGGTGGTGTACCATTCCCGCCCGCTTCTTCATAAGATTGAATCAAATTTGGATTGGGTGGATTGATTATTTGTTTTGGACTTGAACATTTTAAAGTGAGTAGGCGGATTAAATAATTATGGTCAAAATTAGGGATTCAGTTTAACTTTTCTTGTGTTTGTTCTTATAGATTCTTGTTAATTTATTATCAAAATTTTAGACATTTTAATTTCCCATTCTTAATAAAGTCATATTAAGAATCAAAAATGTCTATTCTTTTTACAAACCCTACACTTCTAGCTCACGCTGACAATCAAAGATACGGTCACCCAAGGGGAGGGGGCGGTATCACAGGGGGTGCGCCGCGTAATAAGCCGAATTTTATGGTATGTATATTATTACTTGTGTATTATTCCTTGGTGTGTTATAAAAGAAACGTATGTATTATATATAAATTATTTTTAAAATAGTTAAATTATTTCTTTTGTTATATGTATCTGTATATTAAAAGAAGAAATGTGTTTTTTTAAAAAGTTCAGCGTCCTCCAATAAATGTCTTGTAATGAATCAAGCGAGTAAACAATGCTTTGTTGTTTGATTAATTTGTAAAAATTATATGAACATTATAATTTTCAAGATATTTAGAGTAAAAAACGGCAATGAAAAGTTTCTAAAAACACTGAAGTTTTATCCTAATTTATTATTTTTGATCGCGGTAGTATCTAGAATCAGTAATTTGTCGAAAGCGAAAAATTCGCTTAAAATACTGCTTTAAAGAATCACGTGTAAGACGATTTAAAATTTCAAAAGAAAATAGAATATTTTCCTTTTAGTATTGCAATAAAGTGTTTTCATTTACAAATTTAATTTTAAATATTTTACTTATCAGTCTGTGATTAGTGAGCCTAATGCAATTTACAACATTAATACTCAAGCGCGTTTAATCAAATTATTAAAAAATATAAAATTTAAAAATTTTTAATACTTTAATACAGAAACATGAATTTGCATTTGCATTTAATGCAAGAATAATCTGCTATTTAAAATGAGTAAACGTAATTTATGGAAGATTTTTTTTTCTACTGAATCAGGCCAAAATTATATGTCACTCTTCGCCAGTGACTGAACTCTTTGAAACGAATTAAGATCCAAATTAGATACAAATCTTAAAATTGAAAATTCAGTTTTGTAAATATAAAAAATATATATGATTCATCCTTAATAATTTATTTGGAAAATAAAAATTTTACGTTAAGAGAGTCAGTAAACATTACACTTTACGTATAAAGGTTTTATAATTATATCAATCTTTTAACACACATGGTTCTGTATTTACAATCTAAATGTTTTCAAATTAAAGTAGTACAAAACGCTTATAAATTCGATCGAAATTATTGCCAATAAGATAAAGATATTTTAAATAGACTTAAAAACTAAAAATTAAAACTTCAAAAGAAAAACTGTTAACAATAGAGCAATGAAAGTCATTAAAGAACAAGCTTAAATTCATAAAGAATCAGTGGCGTAACGTACAACCCCTACAATCCGCCTAAGGGCCCGAAATCTGACGTTTCAGAGGGGGCGTGGGGAGGCTGGGTGATAAACGTCTTCGTTACGCCATTGTAAAGAATGTCAACAATTGAAAACTTCAGAACGTGAAAAGTTTTATATTAACAAGCGAATTTATCTCCCTGTTCTGTACATAAATCTGTAGGAAAATCAGCATTTTTAAACAGATATATGTAATAGACAATAAAAATGAATAATTAACATTAATGGCGAGTTCAAAACATTTGAACCAATATCTTTATTCGAATTCTTTAGAAACCAATATTTATCGAAGAAATCTGCAGATAATCAAAACTACCCCGAGGCACTGACTGAGGGAAAAAATTATCTTTTTTACAGGAGATTTTATTTCAAAAAACTGAAAAATTTTACACGTCAAGAATTTAGTATGTAAGGAGCATTAAACTTCTTGCTAAAGATATTCATATTTTCTTTTTAAAGCGAGATATTATTTATCTAATTATAAGTAAAGTTTATTTCCAAATAGATGAATAAGAATATCTACTAATACATAGCTGATCACTCATATCTGTCGAAGTAAGATAGGGAAAGTGAAAAAAATACAATGAAGTATTATGCGAAAACTAGCAATTAAAGGATCTAGAATCTTATTTTAGGTTAACTGTATTTATTTAATGATCGAAACTTTATGCCTCTAGCTTCGTTATTCTTTCCAAAATGTGAAGAGTGTGTTCTTGATATTTACAAAGTATTTCATCTCGGATTACTTGGATTAAAGAGATCCACATCAAACATGTTGATTTTGGGCTGAAGTGTCCAGAGAATGTGTCGTCAACATCAACCATCCCAATTATCTTTCAGTAAGATGTCATTTAAAGAGGAGCTTGAAAAAATATATATAATAACATCAAATGACAAGTAAAATTGCTGATAATAAACCCTAGTTTAGTTTTATCGAATGATCTCTCAAGTCTTCTTTCTTATCCCTCTGGCCTGAATCAAACCAGATCCCCATGAGTTTGTTCACCCTTAAAACCAAAATAGGCCTCTACAAAAGGTCCTGTCGTACCAAGTCAATGCAATCAAGTAAATGTTGCAATGTAGCCTCTGCATTAGTATACTTGGTGCAAACTGGGAAAGTCTCGTCACCTTTGAAGAATCTGAGGGACTTTAAATGCCCCGTAGACAGTCGAGCGAAAGTAGTTGGATCTCTCCTGTCACCTGCAAAACTGATTGCTGACTGATTGATCTCAAGTACGCACAGCATGTATTTAGCAATTCCTGTAACTGTACCTGAGGTTGAATGTTCATTCCCAAAGCTGAAATCGTTTTGAGAAAAACTATTTGAAAAACGGTATGGGCTGGCATAGGCTCACTGATTAATCTTTGCTTTCAACAGAGAATAGCCCCGAACCCCGAAAAATAACCTTAATAATATAATTAACGTGAGCTTAGATTTTGATAACTGTTAAGAAAACACAAATATTTGTAATCAAAGTAAGAAAATAAAGTATTCTGAATATAATATCGTAAAATCCGGCATATAACCCGCACCTACACTTCAAAGCTGCATTTTTTAATTTTTAGGTATATTCGCCGAATAATGCGTGCACTCCCTTCGTTTACGAAGAAATCTGAAATGTACGTGTGCAATGCTCTTAAGTTTTGAAGTCATTTCTTCGAAGTACCATCCCAAGTTTCTGAAAAAATAGTATGTTTTTAGAACTACATCCCTTTAAGATCGTTAAAGGTTTGTTATTTCTTTTAAATAAACAGTATTTCGAAAACGTAAATTTCTTATTTTTCTGTGCTCATCTTTTTTTTTTAAAGCTATCACTTTCATATTCATCGTATAATGCGCTCTTGTAAGTTTCGATCTTGTTTTTATGTTAAAAGTGCGTGTTATACGCCGGATTTTATGGTAGCTAGAGAACATTCTAACATGATTATGTTGTATATAAATCATACTTCATATTACGCTCTTTATGGCGTCAAATAGTTTCAGATATCGTCTTCTTTATTTGGATGAACAGAATTAAACAGGGGTCAAAAATGGCGTATGACAGCGGATCGAGAAATGTTTTTCATTACCTTAAAAAATTTAATCTACCTTAATAATCAAGAAATCACTCAACTCTAACCTGGGGAAAGTTTAAGTTGAGAGAAAGAATAAAGTGGAAGACCCCATTATCATCTGTCTTCCCTGAGCTCCCAAGATTCCGGTTACGGCCCTGCCTCCAGAATATGTGAGCAGCATTAAAGCGGTATTTTATCAAGATAATATAATATTTCATATAAAAGTTTTGACATTTAATTAAATACTGATGCATTTTGATTGGTGGCGTTATTACATCTATCAAACCTGCGAGGACCTAATATAGGGTAAGCTAATAGCACCCCATGTGCCATATGCAGTCTGCAATGAGTGTGTGTGTGTGTGTGTGTGTGCGCGCTCCACCAAGACAGAAAATCTAACATAAAGAAAATGTTCTCTACATTTGAGTTTTTCTTATATGAAGATCAACAGGAGTAAATACTGATGCAAGGTGGCTGGCATTAACTTGCAGATTGCGGTGAGAATTTCAGCAAGTAATCTGATTTAAAAAAACAGTAGAAAAGTGTGAGAGGATATATTTATCTCATTAAACTGATTCTAAAATTAAATGTGCTTGTATTTATAGATTTTATAGATTATATAAAATTAGCACATTAAATTCATGTTGTCAGAATGGACGAAAACCGCACCACTAAGAATGTCTTCAATTCCCAAACAATTGGCACGCGAAGAAAGGGCAGGCTAAATCTTGGATGGATTGATGGTCTAGAAAAAGATCTTCTAGATTTGAGAACTCAGAATTGGAGAACACTAGCAAGAAAAAGCCTGGCCTGGAAAAGGCTTCTTGAGAGAGTCAAGGCCCACCCTAGGCTGTCGAGCCACTGAGGAAGGAAGGAAACACAGAAAATATATTGAGTAAAGCTGCCACTATTTCATTCAACTTATACTTATTGGTTTTATTTATGAAACATCAAATGCATTTTCTGAGATGCAAAGTTGACTGTTGATTGCAATCATTTAAAAAAAGGTGTGACCTTCTACATCCTTTGCTACCACAATGTAGCCCTCGAGCCAAAAAAAAAAAATGGCCCAGTCCTGACCTAATACCATTATTCTATCTATTTCGTTTTTATAAAAATTCTTACTGAATAAAACTTACCCTATTTATGAGGATATCAGATAAGTTTTGATACAAATTATCATAGAAAAAATTGTTTTTTATGAGAAAATAATCTGCTATTGCTCAAGTAATAAAAAAAGCAATTGAACAATTAAAAGAAGGCACCTTTAAATCCTAATACTTTCAACTTTTGAAGATCGAATCATCTTTTATTTTCATATATAATGATATCAATGAAAATAACAACTGCAAAGATCATTTTTGATTAACCTACTTAGCATTCATGAGATCTTCGAGAGCAGAAATGACTATTTCTCCGTTGCTACAGCAACGGGATAAGACTATTATGAGTAAAGGGTGCTTCAGGAAATCTTTTTATGCTGGCGCTCTCAGCTCAACGACAAATTAGCAAAGCAGTTTTTGTAACGATCAATATACTAGTACTGCAACTTACTAGAGATGTACTATTCGAAGAATTAGTGTTGAAATGCACAATCAAATTGGTCTTCAAACTATGAATGCATTCTTTAGAATGTAACTAATTGATTTTGTATAGTTTCATTTTTATTGAAAGAGGTCAAATTTGTATTTCCTAAATCTTTCTATATTTTAATTTAGACTTTAATTTTTACATGATGGGAATAAGTATTAGGACCGTTATTTGAAAATAATTATGAAATACTAAGCTTGTCACACACAGAGAGAGCAGAAGAGATCGCTGGTAAATTTTATAAAGATGAAAAAATCCGTGATAAACTTAAGACCTTAACCTCTAAACCTTAAAAATGAGGCTCAAATGCCCCTACTTGTATATTTAAAAGAAAGAAAAAATGAAAAATCAAACCAAAAAAGTATGTGATGTCGTAATTTCGTGATTATTGTGTCACAATTTCTAATATAGTGTTGAATTAATTCATTGAGTAAAAGTAAGTATGACATAAATAAGATATTTAAAGGTATACTAATAATTTCAAAAGAAACCATTACTTTTATACAATTTTTAGTTTAAACAAAAGAATGTTTTGAACTTCATGTTATTTTTTAACTGAAACATCACAGACATTGCTAATTTGTACGCATGTTCGTCTCATGTCCCTCAAAAATTCATATTTGTTCCATAAATTTTCGCCATTTTTTCTTCTTCAGCCATTTCGAGCTTTTCTTGACTTATCATTTATTTTTAGCAAGATTTAGTGCCTTGATAACGTGTTTCGTAAGTCATGATAATCAGTTAATTTTATTTAATTGTATGGATTCAAGAACCTTTGATAAAGCACTTTAATTTATCATAATACTGAAGATAATGATACTTCAGATTTGAGCTATTATTATTAATATAGCAATTTGTTGTATATAATGTTGTTTTAAAGGCCTGCTGTTTTATTTTAGATCCTTTTTTCCTAGCTCTTCATGCCATTTTATGGGTTAGTTTTGACAGTTTTCTGGATTGTTGCCATCTGTGCTTTGTCTGTAAAATATTGGGGGGAAAGGAATAAAGAAGGCTTATAAAGAATTTGTAACTGAACTCTTCTTAACACAGTTACGTACATTAATAACACAAAACAAGATACAAACCAGAAATTATTCTAAAATATTCGAATGTTACTATGATTTGTAATTTATAGCCTTCGGAATAATAATAATAAACTTTCTAAATCCGTAATTCTGCAAATTTTCAAGATGTTTTAGTTACTGCAAAATATATAATTGGGTACTCAGAGAAAAACTTTTTAAAATTTTTCCAAATAAAGTTGTAGTTAATTAAATCTTGTCAAAAATTAGAATCTTATTTTAAAATAATCTAGAAAAAATGATTGAAAATATATATTTTAGTGAACACGAGAAATACTATTTTAAGCGTGAATATTATCAATTTTTTGAAAAAATTTTACACATTTGAAGAAAAACGGAACATAGATATCTAAATTTTCAAAATTCTGCCCTAAATCTAGTATGTATAAAATGAATGGTTAAAAATAACTGTACCGTGATTATTCTTAAAAATAATTAATCTATTATTCACATGTCAAAATGAATAACAAGCATGAAAACAGGTATAAACATTGGAAGTTATATGAATTCCAAATCTGATGTATTATCACGCGAAAAATAAACGAAGCCAGTAGAGCACATATTTCAGTTTTTACACGAATGCGTATAGTGTTGTGTAAAAAGAAAAAAAGAGAGAAATGCAATCTGACATTTAACACCGAAAAAGAGAAGTCTTACAAAAGGAGTCAGGTCATTTGTGAAAGGACGAGACATTTTTGGCAACAGCAACAAAAAATTTCCAGCAGAAAAGGTGTTTATGGCGGAAAGAAGAGACTCGCCGAAAAAAAATAGAACATTTGAAGCATCGTTTATATGAACATGTAAAGAAATTATGTGTTACCTAAGCATCGAAGGACCGAACCTAAAATATCAATAAAATTATTTTTCAAAACGATTCTGAAATAAAGGGAAAACACAAGAAAGTAATGAAAAAACATTAGAGATTGTTCTCTTACGTATCCAACTGTTTTGAACTTTCATTTTTCAAAAGTAAAACATTAAATTTTTCTTCTCTTTCACAAAGATTTAAATATGAAAATACAATGACAAAGGTTAGAAAGCTGCGAAAAAATTTTGGAATTCAATAAAGATGGAAAAAGATTTTTGCCACTGTAGAAATATTAACCGCAGAATGAAATGCGAAACTTTGCAATTGAAATAAAGACGTTTTCAATCCCTTGATTAATTTTGAGACCAAGGTAGCTTTTCTCCTTCTTATCTTGGCTGTCAAATCCTTGGCAAGATTGCGCAAGGAAAAGAGAAGAAAAAACACTGCTGAAACTGATATGAAAGCCTTTCGTGTAAGGTACGAGAAGCTGCTGAGTTTGGAAAAAGAAATTTCCTCCTCTACTACTACCTTATCGATCTTCGCAAAATGGCGCAGAAGTTCTTGATGGAATTTCTTTTAGATGATGTGCCATTGGCTGGTACCCTATCTTTTAGCTTAAGCTGTTCAAATTTCAAACTCGCTAGTTTATTCTGGCGAATCGTTAAGGGAGTTCTAAAATGGCGGTGTCGAATTTTATTGTTGCGCCATTTTCGTGGATTCGTGGAATAGTTACAACTCTTTGCAATTCAGAACTAGCGATGCACAGAATTCAAAATGTGCGGTGCGGCTATATTACTACATAAATATGTAAAAATAACTTAATTAGTGATTTAGATTTTAATGCTAATTTAATTTATTTATAACGCAACTGAAACCTTTTTGGTATATTTAATTTTAAAACTGTGTTCTAAATAAGGAAATTCTTCAAAGTACATCGTGAACTGGATAAAAAAATCTTTTGGTTATTAATTGAAAAGTGTAAGCCATATTTCCCAGCTAATCCGGTACAGATATTTACACAGCAAACAGTGGTGAACATATGAAAGAAGTAGGCTATTGGTTAATATTCAAAGTACTTACGGGTATTGTTAATAATAAAAAGGTAATTTTAGTTAATTTTTCCAACTTAATTAAAGGACTCAGATTTTGCTAACTAGATACAAATTCTGTGGTTCCTGTTTATAAACTTTACGCAATCTATTCGTTCAAATTGTTAAGTTATAGTGGTATATTTGTAACGGGGGTTCTGTTCGCACGTTTCAATTAACTGTCTGAAAAAAATTTTTCATGAATCGTTTGATTGATTTTTGAGAAACTCTTTCTGGGAAGGAACCATGACGCATGTAATTATGTCTTGCTATTTAAAGTTAAGTGAAACAAGTTTTCAGAGGATGCTATTTTAGAACAGGGGTCGGCACACCTTTGAGACTGAAGAGTCAATTTGTGAGGGAAACTTGGCAATTAAACTATCAAGATAGCCTAAACAAGAGTTCCTAACCATCTAAGAGCCTAAGCTTCTGCATAAGCATATGCTTACGTTGGAGAGGGGTGGACTTAGGTAGCAAAAGCGATCATGACTCTCGTACTCCAATCAATATTTTTGTATAATAGTATTTGAAATATAATTTTATCCAAAGTAATATTTTACATTTATTAAAAAGCAAAGAACTATATGGAAGATATTTTTGTTTCTGGGTCTCAATGCAAGAACAACCATTGTAAAAATTTCATAATATATTGTAAATTTTAATTTCTTTAACTCCTTGAAAAAATTCTGTACCAGTAATACCGTAAGTGCTTATTCAACAATTTTAAATTTACCTTAATGATTAAAATTTTTTTATTGTTCTTGCATACAAAAATCTTTTCAAAGTTTTTTATTATCCTTAAAGTTCGTCATATAAAATGTGGAATGTGCTTTTGTCACTTCTGTTGGAGGTTTAAGCGTATCTCTTGACAAAATGGTGAGTGTTCCCCAACTCGTTTATGCAAAGACGAAAACGTTAAGCGTTGCTGTAATTCACTTTAAGGTATATCTTCCCAAAACGGAATTTTGCCAGTAAATTGGCCTATTACTGCTTTAGAAATATTTGTAATGTTTTCATTAATTCCCTGAAGCTAATGCTTTTATGAATGATAAAAATTTATATTAGGTTGGGGAAAAAGAAATTCATTATTTTTTCGGTAGATGGCTGTAGTGTCAATATCTCGTGAAGTATCGTAAAATAATAATGGCCCAGGCTTCTTGACAGGGGCTTTTAAAAGCTACCTTTAAAATGGCCAAATTATACAAAAAAACGGTTTTTTTGCCCCAAATTGGACAACCCGAAATATTTAAAATAAAGTCTTGAATTTTATGAAAAAAATAATGAATTTCTTTTCCCCAACCTTTAAAACAGAAATAAATTCAAGCCAGTCAAATTATTCAAATGTATTTGTAAATACCGGCTATTTTTCCGATAATAATTACAAAGGAAAAAGAGAAAGGAGAAAACAGGTTTTAGTAGGCATAAATATTTATTTTAATAATTCATAGAAGCAAGAAAACTAAAAGACAACCCTTTTGAAAAAAACGTGTCGGAATATTCCCCCTTCTTAGAAGGTAGTGATAGTTTCCACTGTTCTTAAAATTTCGATTACCTTCCTATATTATCAGGGTGGTGTTGGACCCCAAAATTTCAACATCCCTCCCCGACTTAATATTCTTAATCAAAATACAAGTTTCTAGTTGGGTTTGCATTGGGGAACTATTTAGTAATCTAGTCAAATTTGGCACATTTCTTTTTTGTGGTTTTTCAAGTCGGGGATAAAAAATCTCAATGTTAAAAAGAGACTCCGTGGACCTCTGGGGGTCCACGGAGGAGTGAATCTGAGGAACTACATTTGTGAAAGCTATTTTGCGGAAATCTGCGTATCTTTCCATAAGACGGTTTTTATTGCATTATTGGGGGTTTACAGAGATATCAGGATACGTGGTTTCTAAAAACTTCTCCCTTTAAAACAATGGTTTTTTATTATCACTTTAAAAAAGGGGTTTTTTCGCTCCCACTTGCTAATTGCAACCTCTTACAATAGTATACTTAGAGTAAATAAAAACTATTTTTTTTACAATATGTCTCTTCTTTCCATTGTCCCTCTCCCCAAAGTAAATTCAGGTTCGACATATATTGGTTAAGTCTAAAACTAAGCGGCTTACAATGTTTAATTTGAGTCGTGTTTCTGTATCTTTAACCCATCAAGGACTGCTGTGCATGAAAATGAGATTCCCAATTTTAAAAATCAATTAAATTTCCCGAAAAAGGAAGATATAGATATCTCCTTTAACTCCGGGAGAGGTTTTAAATTTTTAAAAAATTTTCCAGACCAGCAGCATCTTAAGGTTTTGAGACCCTTTTGAAAAACTACCCGCATGGCGCTTTTAAGTGAAAAGGGATGTACAATACATTGTCCTTTCAAACGCTTTTAACCCAACCGGGGGGTGCGTCCCCCCATCCCGGATTCTAGGGAGCCCAAAAGCTTGACTGACGCCTGGAACGCAGTGAGATTCGACTTGCATCCTAACTTTGCAGGGGGGAGGGGGCAATACTCTCCTTTACACCACTGCTGTAAAAAAAATAAATTTTCGGGTTTTAACCGGAAAACCTAGGCACAAACCCTGGCCTTTACCTTTCCACTAACTGACAGTTAGTGTAAGGTGGTAAACAACGCGTGGGGCACGTTTTGATGGACCTTTAACCCAAATAAAACAGTTTTTTAAAAGGTAACCATCCCGGCATATGGTTCCCAAATTGCCCCTCTTTATGTTTGAATACGTCCTGGATTAAAATTTGATGGTTAAAATTTTCGGATCGTGCTCTTACAGATACCGAATCGTCAACGAGGCGAGACTATCTTCCCTTCCGAGATTGAGGTCCTGAGTCCGGGCCCATTTGGCCCACGTCTTAAAACGTTTGGGATCTTTAAAGTCAACAAATATAACTTCGTGAATGAATGTTTCAATTTTTATAAAAAAAGTATTTGACATGTAATCCGAAACCAGCAAATTTCAGAAAAAATTTTTTTTCCTTGGGCTTCCTTCCTCAATGCCTCGACAGCCCAGGGTCGGCTTTGGTTTTCCCAAAACCTTTTTCCCATCCACCTTCCCTGCTAGTGTTCCCCAATTTTTTTAGTTCAAAAAACTAGGTGTTTTTCCTGGCCATCAATCCATTTAGTTTCCTCCCTTTTTATCCGAGTGCCAATTGTTTGGGCATTGAAGACTCTTTTTGTGGTGCGGTCTTCGTCCATTCTAACAACGTGGTCTGCACATTTAATTTGCTGTACTTTGATGAATTTAATGATGTCAGATTTTTTGTATGTGTGATAGAGTTCTAAATTAAATCTCAATATTTAGGCTACAATTATAATTTCTGCACGCCAAAAGTATGTAATTTATTTTTTCTTTTATAAAAAAAAATACTCATATGTCTTAAAATTAATCGGATCATGGTCTTATTGAGGTCAAGTCAATTACAAGACGTGGCCCTCAACTGAGGGTGAGGCCCTGGGCCCGGGTGTAGTTGGATCATGCTCGCACGTTCCTTTTGGGGGCGTCATCTTTATGACAGGACGAAAAGAACTCACGAAATACAACCTGTAATAACCTCTAACTTCAAAGGGCAATTTTGAAATTAACTTTTTCAATTTCGATCATTTTCCCGTCTTTCAAAAGCTAGAAAACTCTGAAGAGTGCTACAAAAATTTTTAATCCAGATTTCGTGATCTCCCAAACCCCTGATTTTTTAAAATGGGGAAATTTTTTTTTGAAAAAAGTAATTTTTTTTTTTCTTTTCAGGAAAAGGTAAAACGGAAACCTACAAAGAGGCAAATTTCTGTTGCCCCCCCAAAGCCCCCAAAAAATAAAAATGGAATATTCTGTCATTAATAAATTTCTACGATATAAAGAACCTGAAGCACGTAAATAAATGTTAAGAGATTAATTTTCAAAATATTAAGTTAACTTAATGTATGTTAGAAGAATGAATTGATTAAATTACTTGAAGAAAATCGGGGGAAAAAATTATCGTGTGAAAATCGTTTGAGTAGAATAAAATACTTCTAAGCCATATACTAATTAGAATAATTTTTCTTAAACTAATATATTACATTTACTTCAGTTCTTAATTTGGCAACATGGCCACATGCATTACTCATCGTTCTGTGTCTTTTCCCGCTTAATACAAATTCTTTCACATTCAATTAATTTTTATTTTATTTCACTTCTTTACTTAATTGAATTCAGCGGAGCATAAAATTAAAAATGCTCTACATTTTTCTGTTGTCTTAGCGTTAACTTAATTATTAATTCCGTTGAGATTTTTCACCCCAAGTTGCTCGAATTATTTGTGCATTTATTTTAATGGGAAAATAGTTCAACAAACGAATTTGCTACATTTTGAATTATTAAATGCCAGCTGTGCATCAGTTAGATTTGGACGAAATTTTTCACAATCTTGGGAGATAAATTCCTGAAAACTTGGTGAATTGGCGTGGTAGGTTTGTCGCTGGCCTTCTGTACCCAAGGTTGCGGGTTCGACTCCGTCCCAAGTCGGTGGATTTTCATGATGAAGAAAATCAACAGCGGCCAAGTCGTATGATTATACGGCATGTAAAAGATCACTAGAGTGTCTGTTTGGCTTGGATGCTCTCGGCAAAATTAAATCCTGGTACAGGTTCGCATTGTCAGAGCTCAGGTGCCTCCCTCTAGGGAGGAAACTGGGCTTCAAAATTACCTGCGGTGATTAGTACCCGCCTATAAAGTGCCGCTCTAAAAACTGATACCAGTTTCCGGGGAATGTACTAGGTCTGCAATGGTTAATAACCTATTCGCAGCCCATTAGAAATTAAAAATATATACATAATTGACTTAGCTTGAATAACTTGAATTAGCTTGGATTTTTAGCTATAGAAAGTAGTTCTGCTAGTTTGGAAATAAAACGAACTAAAGCTTCTAGAAGATAATATATAATTTACGAACATCATAGAACTGGCTGGAATTCCAGGATTTACTATGAGAAGACAACTTAAATAGCGAATTTTTCTTCATTTCTGTATAAAAGAAAGATTTTCATGTATTTTTCAAAACATGTATAACCATCCTTTTTAAAAATACGAAATTTTAAGAAATAAAATGATGAAATAACTGTTAAATTTAGCTTTATTTACGTCTTGCACAGTTGAAGGAAGAACTTGTCAGTGTTCATGTCTCAAAATTGAAGCAATTGTTTGAGTAAAGATTTTCCTAAGACAAAAGAAAAATAATTTACCTAACACTATGCTTTTTCCTCTTTGTTCAAATTAAAAAATAAAACTTCGAAAAAAATAAGCCTGTTATATTTTATTCTTCTCAAAAGGGAAAATTTTTTAAATTCAATTGTGCATTAAATTTGATCCCATGAACTGTTTTTTCCTTAAACTTTAAAATAATAAATAATATTTGGATTATTTTTTCTTGGATTTATAATAATAGTCTCATGCTGCAGTTCCTCCACCTACATTCTAACTAAGCCAAATCATTTCAACACATTTTAGCTGCCAAAATCTAAACGTCATCAAGATGAGAAGAAATGAAACCAAAAAATTAGAAAAACCTACAGAAATAAAATATTTTTTCACCAAGAAATAAATGTATGCTTTGTTATGAACAGGCTTTCAAAAGAAACTTATAATCAAAACTTTTTGTTCTTAGTCGGAGCTAAATATATTCTTGGATTGGAAATGTGGACGAAATTTTATTTTTCAAGACATATTTCCAATAAAGTGTTCTTTACTCTTAAATCAATATAGAATCATTACCTGCAGATAATATATACATAGTTATTATATTTCACTTTAATATAGTTGCTAAGTGCTAAATATTAACAAAATGAACAAAAATATACGTTTATATTTTGTTCATATATATTCATATTGTTCATATATATATTTATACGTTTATATATAATGTAATTGTACATGCAATATATATGCCTGCAGCATTTTCAATAGAATTTAACATGTTACTGGGACATCTTTATCCGGTTGTTGTCGCTGAATCGATGAGCAAACATTTTTGTTCTTCAACTGTACACTTTATTGAATTTAACACACAAAGTGACAACACACACGCGGAGTTAGTATACATAGATGCTTCACAGATTTCACAAGGCTTACTTGCTGCGCAGCAGCCCTCATTCTTGACTTGTGATGTGGCTGGTGTTGTTTCTTTGGTTTGGTGGGTGGAAGTTGGGACTTCAAAAGGAAAAGATAATATACATTCCGGAAATCTCCGCTTTTATCTCATTCTCAACTGGGAGCTTTCAAAATATCATGATTTCCGTCTTTCAATGCACTGATTGGTCAGAATTATTCGATGATGCAATATTGCCTCATTTATTTTGAAGTGTGTGATGAGGCAGTTTTTGAGGAGATAAAGCCGTGGTTGAAAGGATATTTTCTGTTAGATGGATAAACTAAAAGAATTAATTATCACGCGATGTCTTGGAGGGTTTAAGAACATTCTAAATTAAATAAAATCCCTCGAAAGAAAATTTAAATGGAGAATGGTTACATGCATGTGTGTATATATATTTTTTATAATTTATTTTGTTTGGTTAATATTCAGAGCTCTAAATTTATATTAAAACTAAATATTATTCTTTTCGGTCCTTGAAACGTATGTAATATTGAAACACAGTAATTTACAAAGCTGTTGCAATTCTTGGGCTGAAAGGTGCAAAATCCACTTTGGTCATAGTGATATAAAGGTATCCTTTTTACACTATACTAAATGGGAATACCATCTGACAAAGCTAAGGAAAGATAGAAGAAATCACTTTGATCAGTGTGAATTCCGAATAATCTACATACTGAACTTCATTCGTTATTGAATAAGAAATACCTTCCGAAAAAGCTAAGGAACGATAGTAGAAGTCACATTGATTCAGTAAATATTCCGAATAATCTGCATATTGCACTTCACTAGTTACTGAGTAAGAAATACCTTCCGGAAAAGCTAAGGAACGGTAGTAAAAAATCCCTTTGATCAGTAAGTATTCCGAATAATCTGCATATTGTACTGCTTTTCTTAGTTACTGAGAGTAGAAAATAATATCTTCCGGAAAACTTCAAGAGACGGTAGTAGAAATCCCTTTGATCAGTAAGTATTCTGAATAATCTGCATACACTAGTTGCTGAGCAAGCTTCACCTTCTGAAAACTGAAAGACATTTGGTAAAAGAATACGCCTTGAGTCGTGGTATGCGTGTCGCGCCATTGTGCCGCTATTTACTGAGTAAGAAATACCTTCTGGAAAATCTAAGGAATGGTAGTAAAAAATTCCTTTGATCAGTAAACATTCGAATAATCTGCATATTGTACTACACTAGTTACTGAGTAAGAAATACCTTCTGGAAAAGCTAAGGAATGATCGTACAGATCAAGAAAAGAAATAGAAAGCAATGTTTACTATCGATTATGTTTCAATTTACTTGGTACTTAAAGAAACTGAGAAGAATAAAGGTTATATATATATATATATATATATATATATATATATGCTTATTTTTCATTACTAAAATTCTCTCAGGCTAGTACATATTTCACGGTACAAAAAAGAAACCCTTTAAATATGTCATTCGAGGGAATAATTGGTTAGTTTTTGAATCTCTATTGGCTAGTCCAATGCATCTACTCTCAGACTTTACCAAATTGGATATTTCAGTTAGCCCCCGGATGTTTAGATCAGAGTTCTCATGTATCTTCAGAATAATGAAATCGACAATAACAAAATGTGCAATCGATAATACATAGTTCATTCCCCAATGAGCTGAGGTCTAATTAACGGAATAACTAAGTCAGGAATTCATTATGTCCAATCAGCACCGCGATAATTCAATTACTTTGATTTTCTGGTGTAAATGACATTGCGTTATTTACAAATTAGTTTGATTTTTTTTCTGTAATTGTTGAAGAATAAATGGGATTTTTGCATTGTTCTTTTCTTGCACTGTGATCGAAATGTTTTTTCACATTCTACTACGTATGGTGTTTATTTTGATACATATTATTTCGGTAAAAAGTTTATAATATCAACTTTTCAATTCAAATGTAGGTGTTTCAAGATGAAATGTAAAGAAGCATATACAGGAAAAATGAGTTTTCTGGTCTATATAAATAAAATCCATTACACATTCTTAAACACTTCGTATTTTTTAAAAAATTGACATTGGTGATATTTGGATAATATATACAAACATAGATACGTTTCGAAAATAATTACTGAAAGCTGTACGGGCATAAATGAACTTTAACATTTTTTTACATAAATAACATGTTTTTGAGTAATACAACACGTACATCATGTACAGAAAATTCAACTTTGAATATGTCTTATAGTCCAAATTAGAACCACCCTAGAGTTGTGTTACAAGGTACTATTGATGGATTCCTTAATTTAAATTACGAGAGGAAGATACAAGTTAATTTGATCCTGTATTTTATTCTCCAGATTTTTGCACCATTCTACAATGGAAATTGGGTGAATTTAAGGTACTGTGATTCATAATGATACATTAGCATCCGCTACTCTACATGTAGATTAATGTCGTTTTTTTTTTCCGGAATTTTAAAAAGCCTCTAAAAGCGCCACTGGAAGCAAAAATATAGTAAGCCAGTACATAACGATGAAATTATCAACTTTAAGCAATTTTATATATTTTTCACTAGTTACATAAGTATTCCAACATCTGTATCCTCGCAAAATGAATTGGTGTGTGTGAGGGAGTTATATACTCCAGATGAAAGTTATTTCTTGCAAAAATCTTGCGTTATTTTCCTGCGACATACTTGCTTGCCTTAATGTCAGAGTACAAAAGAAACGCCTTTTGTATCCTGCATTTCTTCAACGATGTGTATTGCCTACAACAATAATCAAGATACCTCATAAGTAGATTGAGCTTCAAGAGGATGAAGGCCGTGGTAGCCGATTGGTCATAGTTTCTAACTCGTGATCAGAGGCACAGGTTGCGGGATTTACAAATCTAATTACCACTGAAGACTCGCCGGTACCTTTTCCGTTAGCCGGGCGCAAATATGACCAATTATGAACCAAACGCGAGCCAAGTCGCCAAGCGAAGCGAATGACAAAACAGTCAACGGAATTAAAGTCGAACTATAAACAAATATTAATTAATAGTACCATTTAAAAGATGCATCTCTTAGCTCCAGCTATAAATAAATCTCAAAGGTGTTAAAAAACTCAATCTGGATGATTCGAACTTCGGCGTTTGCAGGTACTTTCGTTTGAATTGCACCGCCAACGCATGCTCCCGTCACAAAAGACATTTTCATTTCATGATTCTGATCACATGTTGAATTTTTACCAATATACCTTTCTCTTAGAAAAGAACATTTAGGTTTACAGCTAAATCCCGAATTTTCATCATTTTTTAAAACAAAATTAAGATGGAAAGAAAGAAAAGAAAAACGTCTTTGTTTTTGTATGATTCAGAATATGGCTAAACTATATATTCTCCTTACATGGTTTATGTAAGAAATTTGGCGGAATTCTACATTATTTGGCGATTTTTCGCTTTCGCCCTGCTAACGGAAAAGTACTAACTCGCCATATAGAGGGGCTGACGTACGTTAAATCTGTGGAGATCAAAATCCTCCCGTTAAGGTGGCGTGGAAATTTGTAGAGGGGCGTTCCAGCTCAGTTGTCATCGTCCTCATTCAACAGTGGCTGAAAGTTACGAGAGCAGTTGCCAAGTGCATTCGTGTTGCTTCAGAGTACGTTATCAAAATGAAAATCTACGTAAATTAAAATCAATCAATCACGAGCTTGAAAAACAAACAATAGCTCTAGTCATTATAGTAAATTGAAATATTTTCAGTATACCAAATTCTAGTATCTGAATTATATCTTCTTTTTCTTATTATTAAACCTCATATCGAATTTGCAACACGTACTAATGAGATACGTATTTACATTTGGTGTAAAAGCAGGGGCGTAGCTACCGCCGTATCAGCCGTATTAATGATACGGGGCCCCCAAGCTACAGGGGCCCCAACGTGTGTAACAACAGTATCAATAGCAGAGTTTTCTTTTCTAAAAAAGGGCCCTGAAAGAGATTTGATACAGGGCCCACTTAGAACTAGCTACGCCAGTGTGTAAAAGTATGTAATCAATTAGCTTCTAAATTTCATAATGATAGGAAAACGGTGATTATGTATTTCCTGTAATAAAAAATACACCATTAAACATTATTCAAAGGCCATTAACATAGAAGTAACACAAGTAAGAACATTATCAACTCAAAATTAATAATATGAGTAACATGAACACACAAGATTGTTATGCATAATGCGCTGATGAAATTTTTTGAAGACTGGTGAATCAACATTTCTAAAATGAAAATAGTTTTCCCATGGATAAAAATATTACAATTCATGTCAAGGCTGTTTACAAGGAGTTCAACGAGGAAAATCAATTACTTTCTGTTAAGAACCGGGAAAGACATTTATCTTAATATGTATCCTAATGGACAGATTTATGTCCATTAGGGCATAGCACCATTTAGATTTGTCTAGGATCTGAAGTTCGCAGTAAAAACAGAAATTGAAATCTTCTTAAGTTTGCAAAAAGCCAGGATTGATGAAGCGATGGACTCGAAATTGTTAAAAGCATCTGTATTCCTTAACTGTTTAATACTTTACTAAAAGAATTTTTTATTTCAATATGTTATTTTTTAATAATTTGTATTACGTCACATATGTAGTCGGCAACTCAAAAGTAGAAATTATGCAGAAGCATCGGAAAATAATATTGAATGTAATACTGGTATTAAGCAATGTTTTATTGTGCTTTAGAACAGAAGTTCTTGGACTTTTTGGGGTTGTTACTCCATTTTTTGTACAAAAATTTCGTGCTACCCCATAAGCATTGCGCAACGGCTACACACGCTTGGGTACTTTTATATGAGTTTTATTTGTAGTTTTATTTATCAGTAATAAACATCCACAATAAGTTTTTACTTTGTAAATATAACGATATAGAAATTAATTAATTAAAACAATGGGTTTTACAATGGAGGTGAGCGGAGGGGTTAATCGTTGACGATGGATGATTAAAGTTGGGATGCTGGTTCTCAGTCAACCGATACGATGACTTTCTTCAGTAAGAATCTAAAAAAAAGCAATTAAATTATATTATTATTATTAATAATAATAATGGCGAAAAAGTTATTTTATGCAAAATGATGTTTAAAAAATTGTAAAATTTTTGACGATCCCAGACTCAAGTCATACGTGATCCCATTTGGGATTCCAACCTCTTGTTTAAGAACAACGAAGAATTGACACATAAGTGAAATAAAAATGCTTGAAATTTATTTGAAGGGCATTTTTATGTTTGATCTGATTCAGAATCATTATATCTCACATTTTCATTTTACTGATTAAAGAGAGCGAGATATTAATGAGTTTGATTATGTGTGATCATGATCTCTAAGCAATTTAAATCTGAATTTTATTAGAAACTTTTTTTTAAGTATCACATTTAAAACCATGAAAAAAGATCTAGCAATTAAATAGGAAAATCGTAAAGACACTTGAAAGAAATATTTGCATGTTCCTTGGAATTATGCGCTGTTTTGATCAGTCTACAAGATAGCAAAAAATGCGTAATTTTTGATAGAGGCAAATAAGAGAAGCTGTGTGTGTGATGTCTCTGGAAAATGAACCTGCGAGGCACCTCTGGTTAGTATTGTAGTCTAAACCAGTGGTCGCTAATCTTTAAAACTTCATGGACCACTAAATGTATATTTGGTGGACTTCTGGTTGACTATTATATGGTGGACCACTATAGCTCTATATTGTCACTTATTTATGTCTCTATTTACATTTCCATATGACTGAAAAGGAACGAATTGACAGCGCAAATCAATATCAATAAATTGTAGTGTCCTTCCACCTATTTACCATGATTATTACTCTCTGTTTCAAATGTCGCCAGTAGCTAAAAAGTCACTTAACTCAGAAAGAATTTCACTTAAAATAGTAGCTTAGTTTTTTTTAAAGAAAAGTGTAGACCATATTTTGTAATAAGTTTAGTTACCCATCAATTTTGAAACTGAATCTTAAAAATGAATAATCTTAAATATGAGTCCTTTTTTTAAACTGAATCTACAAAAAATGCCTTAGTTTTTTCTTTGGGCCTTCAAAAATTTTCACAAAACAACGTTGACGGCCGCTGTTCTAAGCAAATATGATTTTTTTGTTGAAATATTTGTATATTTTTAAGTATGGATTTACACTACTGTTAGATTCCTATATACAGTGGTGACTAAAATTGTGGACACTTTTTTAAATTGTTAAGTTTTTTACATTTATATGCTTATTGAAACTTTTGTGTTGCACAAAATACTAAGTATCTTATATCATATTGAAGGGAATGTAATACTGAATTCAATACAAAAAACAAAATTCAAATATTTGCAACGCAAAAAGAGTTTTGCAGTAATAACTGTCTTAGTGAGGTTGCCTTTATTCTTTATTACAGCTTCACATCGATGTTTCATTGAGCTGAAATTAAATTAACCTCTTCATTCGTTTATACATGATGACTGGAAACAATTATATCCTCAATTAGTTCCTTTTTATTTCATGGGTACCTCATTCGGATAAGAGTTTTCAAACGGTGCCACAAGTTTTCGATTGGATTGAGGCCAGGACTGCTTTCTGGCCAGGATAACAATGATATTAAGTCAAAAAGCAATGACATCAAATAAAAGAGTAGATTGGACACATGTGTGACGAGAAAGTGATATTTTCTTTGTTAAAATTACATAACATGTGGGTAGTTCAGTGACTACATCTGGAGACTGAAAGTTTTGTTTAAGATGTCTGGAGATAAATTTAATAAAAAACAAAGCAGGAAAATGCCGAAAAAGGTGAACCAAATCTGTTAATGACAGAAGAACATAAAAATTGTCTTCAATATAGAAGAATGTCATCAAGGGCCGTCAGAAGGGATTCGAATGATCCTGGTATTTCTGTCATTTCAAAAACAATCAGGAGTAGATTAGCAGATGTAAGACTAAAAGCTAGAATTCCACGAAAAAATACGTATCTCAACTTATAGCAGCTCTAAAAGGGACTACAGTGGGCAATGAAACATATGAATTGGACAAATGATTATTGGTCACTAGTTATTTAGAGGGACGAAACAAAAATATCGCTATTCGGTAGTGATAACCTAAAATATGTAAGACGCGTAAAATAGCAGAAATGCTACATCCTGACTGCATCCAGGCATCTGTAAAGCACCTACATAGTTTTATCATTTAGTCATGTATATCAGCAGATGGTATCGGTTGCCTTCATATCATCGATGGGAAACTGAATGTCATAAAATACATTGGCACCATTCTAGAACCCAAACTTCTTCCTTCCATCAGGGATCTATTTACCAACAATGCTTCCTTTATTTTTCAGCAAAATTCTGTTTCTTGCCGCACAGTTAAGTAATTAAAAGACTAGTGCCGTTCTAAAATCATTAAGTTGTTGTCCTGGCCAGGAAACAGTCCTGACCTCAATCCTATCGAAAACTTGTGGCACTGTTTGAAAACTCTTATCCGAATGAGGTACCCATGAAATAAAAAGGAACTAATTGAGGATATAATTGTTGCCTGTCATTATATATTAACGAAGGAAGAGCTTAAAACTATTTTAAGCTTAATGAAACATTGATGTGAAGCTGTAATAAAGAATAAAAGAAACCTCCTTAAGTTCTGATAACTCACTGCTATCATCAGTATCTAACGTATATCGACAGTTATTACAGCATAACTTTTTGCGTTACAAATATTTGAATTCAGTGTTAAATACCCTTTAAAATGATATAATATACTTAGCATTTTGTGCAACGTAAAATTTTCTATAAGCATATACAAACTTAAAAAACCTAACAATTTAAAAAAGTGTCCACAATTTTGGCCACCACTGTATAAACAAGCTTTCCAATCTATCATGAATCTTTGTAATGCTTTCCATTTAACTTCTTTTTAAAACACGATTAATTCATTTTGTACTTTAAATATAATATTCAATAACTTAGTACATTTATTTCCTAATGGATTAAATTTGATGCGGAATTTTTTGTCATAATTAAATAAAAATATAATTCGTCCTCGAAAATACCATTGCTAGATTAAGACATGTTTTAAATCTTCCGGACGCAATATTTCTTATTTACCATACATATTTAGTGGAGCTTAATTTCTTAATTTAAAGAATTTCATTAATTAAGTGTATGAAAGAATTCAAGATAAAATTGTGTTTATATTTTATTCATGATATTCAGTACTTTTTCTTCATTACATTCTCATACAGACTAAAATATCCTATTTATAAGAACCGTTTACATATGTTTAATTTATAATTCGCTTATAGAAGATTAAAGATTTATTGATTCATCTGTCTTGTACCTATTGTTATGGGTAATACCAGTAACTGAAACCAATTCGTGTTCTCCTAAAAACCATGTCTCCTGATAATATCCTTATAATAAGGCTTGCCATATTTTTTTGGTTCCAACTCAGGCCATATTTTTGAAAATTCTTACAAACTTAATTGTTTACTGAAATTAACTTTATTTATTCAGTTACATTTTTCACTACTCAGATTTTTTCAAAAAATTTTTTGATTTGCTTGTGTAAATTACGTCATAAAATACCTAAAAAGAAACTTCTGAATTAGTTTTAACATTAAACACAATGCATTACATTGCATTAAACAAAATAACATAAATAAATTGCTCTTGTTGTGCTACCAAATGAAAGTTATGGTGATACCGATAGCTACTTATCCGTCAAAATCTATGGCGTGAGTGGGTGAGTGAATATTAACGTCGCACTGTTCAGCTACACGAGGGCTTTTGGTGACGGACCACGTAATTTCGAACCATGGTCAAGCGACGTGGACGACACCTGAGCTGGCACCTCCTCCCTTAACTACCACACCACTCCAATTGGAGGACATTGAGCCTCGACAGATTTAACGTGCATCGGCTACCTCTACACGGTGGGTCTTCATTGGTACTAGGACACAGACCGTGATATTCCAGTCACAGTTTGCTGACCATAACCACTAGGCTGATTATATCCAATAGTTTTGTACTATTTTTATTCAGTTTAGAAATTGCGTACTATGCATGTACTTCTGTCTAATCCTTTTTATAACATTCCAATGACCCGAGTCAATTTATTTTCTTTGAATTATAAGCAATACTTTTTCGACAGTTGAAATACATATGAACTCATTGATGATGTAAATGACCGGAACACACATAAAATGCATGTTCACGCACTTATAGAACTCCCAATAACTCCACCATAGTCTTATTACGTCAGTGACAAAACATTTTTAAAGAAAACTGTAAGAAATGGCATTAAAAATGTACTTAAAAAAAGAGTCGGTTTCATTGTTCTAGATTAATATGCAAACTAGTAATGCTTGCGAGGATTCACTTAAATGAAGAAAAATCAATAAAATCTGCTCTTTGATAATGACCATCCATTTTAATGAAAATTAGCTAAACCTTTTGCAGTCTTTTGTTCGAAAAATATTTGAAGAATTTTTTATATAGTTACAAAAATCAAGGATTTATGGTAGGAAGATTTTATAAATTATCATCTTTGATCCCTACTTTATTCATATTCATAAATACATGAAATATGGCTTCCAAATACACATCTCATAAGTGAGAAATAAGCTAAATATTTTCTGCCAATTTCATATTTTTTTACTATTCTTCAAGTGGAAGATTAGAGAAATACATTTATAAAGTAAAAAGGAAATATATACATGCTTTTTCGTCTATTGAGCCAGTGGATACAGTGAAGACGTGAGGTTCTCTCCAACCGGCATATTCCAACTGATTTTTTAAACTAGTAAGGTAATTCGGGAGAAGACGCCAGTTTGTTAATAGTACTTTTATACGTCGATAGAAAGCAATTTTGAGTCGCTTGAGTGAAGAATCTGGCCCGACATTAAATGTGGCTTGTGAATTTATCTTAATTAATCGTCTTTAACCCTTTATCGACCGACGGTACTTATAAGTACCACTCACTTTAAAATTACACAGAATAACCATTTTTTACGAATATTCTGACGATACTTAGCAGGAAAATTCTGTGAAATCCATTCTTCCAAGATATATGGCAGCACAGGTTCTATGATGAGTATTTTATCGGGGAAGGTGAATAGTTTTATAGCAGAAAGTACGTTTTCAGCTAAAAGCGTTTTAATCGGATTACGAAGATTATCATTTTTGTCCCGAAAAAATAGTTAATGTCAAAATTTAAGTGTCTTATTTTTTATGTATGTTAATGGAAACCTTAGAAAGCGATTTGACTGTTTGTTTTAAGTGAACATTGTATATAATTAATTTTACAGTTGAATATCTTTAATTAATAATTAGCTGTAATGGATTAAATTTCCCAAAGTTGAGTAATTTTTTTTATGTATATCCCTTAATTTTCAATGTAGTAATCTAAAAAAAATATATATTGTATGAGAAAAACTACAGTTAATCATAATACGGTCGATAAAGGATTAATAGCCTTATTTTTCGATCTTATGAGCATTTAAAGTGGTAAGTACAAAATATTCCGTTCCTCATATTTAAAGTTCATTCTTGTTATTTTAACACTAATCATACCAACGCTTAATAGATACCTATTTACACCATAGCGGGTCAAATGACCCGACTTTATATTTTATACTTGAATGTATGAAACATGGATGTTAGAAAGGAAATAAAAATAAAAATTAAATTTATTATAATAAAACAAAATAGTAAATTGACCATTTTTATTACAAGAGAAATAAATTAGAATTTTTAATTCATTGCTCATCGCATTTTTTACATATAAATGTGTCCATTGTACATTTTCCGCAAACATATTTTTTACATTTAGAGAAAATTTTGTTGGTTTTATTTTCTTTACAGCATTCTATTTGACATCTCTTACGTCGATAAGCATCTGTAGTAGACTTAGGCAACGATCCTTTCGTATTTTTTCTTTGTTTTGGCTGTTCACGGGCTTCTCGAAAATTGGCGCCAAGTTCTACTGCTAGCTTGAGTAAAAAATCTTGTTTTGAGATGTTTTCTCCTATCGTTTGCTTGTACAAAATTCAGGCATTTATGCCAGCTATATCAAGGATATTGAAAAAAACTTGGAGAGGCCATCTGCAAGACTTAGAACTTAGACTTTTCTTGAAATTATTCTCAGCTATTTTGAATAAACTACTTTACGCAATAGTCTTTGCAGAAACATGCAACTTACCGATTACAATACGATAAGCGATATGACTAGATAAGCTTATAAAACAAAAAGTGCTCTCCGGGTCAAATGGCCTGTTGTGGTAGATAACGGTATACACAAGTATTACTCAAAATAAACAAAACAAAACAAAATAGTATAATAACTGTAGATTAATTACTTAGAAAAAGTCATGAAGTCAAATGAGCAAAAGCAGTAAGATGATACGTGCATTTTCAATGCAAAAGTTCAAAATGGGTCATTTGACCCGTTATGGTATGTTTAGTGTTAATAAGTTATTAGCAATGTAAGTGAGTTACGCTTAATGTTACACATACGATGCATGCAGAAACGGCCATAACACTGCAGAAACATTGAAATAAGTGTGTGTGGCATCTGCCCCCTATACTTGGGGGAAGATGCCACATGGTTCAGAAATAAATGAAATTGACTTAAAATTTTTTTTTCGTTTTATAAAACTGTATATTATCGTATAAAATAGAACTACAATTAATAATTGGGCTGTGAGCATGACACAGGGAATCTTCATAGGACGAGGTGTGCTGGGCTGAAGTCGACTACTACTTCAGCCTATTGTAGACCGTTCTGCAGGAAAATTCGTTTTTAGCAAACTAATTAGGAAAGATATTTCTATAGTTATTGTTATTTCACATTTAATTTGGTAATGTTTGTCTTATTTTTTTTATTTACTGTGTTGTTGCATCTTACTCTATGATTGGTGGCATCTTCTCCATATATATGGGAAGATGCCACAGTTAAATGAGTTTCTTTAATATTAAATTTCTTATTTAATTTCATACTAAGAAGAGAAATAACTTCTATAGATAAACAATTAAATATTGAAAAATAAAGTGTATTTTTTCCATAGCTCTTATTATTTCAATTTTCAATGTAATAATCGAAAATTCCTTAGGAATGGTTCTATTTATAAATTATTAAATGAACAAAAGTATATGTAAATCGTTGGAATAGCTGAAGAATGCAGTTTTCCAGTCACGAGTTAATTCTTGATGGAAATGAGAGAACAGTTTTTTATTTTTATGCGAGAAAGTCTCACAATAGTCTGTAAACAATGTTCATTCTTTAGCAAAAAAAAATCCATAATGAAAGTTCCTGTTAGTGTTTTTTAAAATTATTTAAGCATTTGTAAGACTCATATGCAAATAAGTAAATAATTCAAAATCTAAACATAAGAATCCATCAATGCACATCCATTGTTACCATTAATGATTGAGGATGTAAGATGATGCAAACTTATATACTTCGATATAAGAAATGATAAAGATTCTTAGTCTCATTTTGTGATACATTCTACCAGGCATCCATTTATAACTACTCTAGATTAAGAATATTTGGGGGACCAAAGCTGGTGGCTTTCTATGCTCCATACAAGATCGATTGGTTAAATGACTGATGACCTCTGCTAGCCAAGGAAGAGGATCCTAAGCACGGAGGCAGGATGGGGACACATGCTATCCGTATAGAGCCTCCCATTATCGTAGAAAAATTACCCCCAGGATGAAGCACTATAAAGAATGATGCAAGCGATCGCACAAGGAAACATATCCATTCAGTTGTTAAAATTGAACACAAAATGACTAGAAATGACTAACTGTAGAAGAAACAGCACACTATTCCACCCAGTGTATGCCTCTGTGAACAAGGCTGATTTACTCCCCCATTTCACGAGAATCCACGCCGGCCACGACCATTACCAGTACTCAATCACGGCCATATATTATTTAGTTGGAAATTGCACAAGGACTAGGCCCTGAAGAGTAATGTAAACGGCCTCAGGAAATTATAAGCATATCATTGTTAAATCTGAACGTAGGATAATTAGAAACGAACTGCTGCCATAAGAGATAATACCCCAAACCAACTCACAGAAATATTGGTAGAGTGCTTTGTAAAACAAAGAGTAATTAAGACCTCAAGTGAATCCAATGGTCATCTGCTCCATGTCTGATGGGAGATTCATCACTATGCAACGTCAACTGGCAGCTATGATGATCGGCTACGACACTACCCCAGATGGCTGTGGGGTTAAAAGTAAACATCCTAAAGGTCAATGTGAGCGTAACTCCGCCACAGACAAATGCCTTGAAATCGTGAAAGGTACCATAGTTGGTGCGGAAAAAGATGTAGTACCTTAGAACTCAGAAAATGATGCCGTCAGAGTAGTTTCAGCCTGTTACATAATCATCAGGTCTTGCCTGACCTCTGGGCACTTCATCCTTTTAGAGCTTTTATTCCGTTCTATGCGTTCCTTGCAACAACCGTTGCTAACAGTACTTTTGCGTAGCCCATATTCATATGTTGCAGATGACGGCCAATTGCTTAACAAGACTAGCCAACTTCATGCATTCAATTATGTAACCACCTTCATAGTCATCCAACTAACTATAAAATCTTCAACAATATCGTATCGATGTTATCGATTGTATTTTTAAATGAACCGCAACGACTACAATGAGAAAAGACAAACTCTATGTCCACAATCGTTACTTGTTTCAAATAACGCTATTGTGAAGTAGAGACGTGAGATGTGACTAAAGTTAATACTTATTGGCTATGTGAAATATAATCATTTACATATTTTTACATAGAAATTTGTTGCAAAATTTCGAAATAATCGGATTTTCATTTTATGTTTTTTACAATTTATTCAAGTGATATGGAAAACATTTGATTCTCGGAAAAGCGTTCTGTCTGGTGAGGCAGTACATTTTAGGAAGCAAGAAGATTTTAAAATAAGTGCACTGATTACAGAAGTTGATAATTTTAAAACAAATTTTTAAAAATTAATCTGTAACGAATTTGCTTTTTTGGAATTGGAAGATATTTACTCATTAAAGACTAGTCTCAATCATAAGCCAGTTTATTCAAATCTTTAAATAATCAATTTCATAATAAATTAAATATGTTGAGCATTTTATCAACCTGACTGAAATAATCTGATATACTTAGAATTCTTTACAATAGACTTCTAACACAAAGAGATTAAATTCAGGCAGACGCGCTCTATCTCCAAAGTGCTCCCTGTATTCCTTTATCTCTATTTCTTTTATTAAAGTTCTTTTTAAACAGTAAGGCCCATGTGCATATATTAAGGTTCTTTCCCACAGAAGTTCTCATATCAAACATCGTTGCAGATAATTCTAGAACCTAGTTTTAAGAAATGCGTATGAGGACCTTGCAACTTGCTTAAAATGCGTTAGAAAAAAATACTGCAATCACAAAATTCGGTCCATTGACTTTTTCTGAATTTAAACACGAGTTATATGATAATTGTTTTTTATTTTCAAGACGATCTGGAACCGTAGTGAACTTGACCATCTGCAATACCATGTGATTGATTGCAGAGCCTTTAGCACTTATCAAATTGGTCATAAGAATAAAAACTACAACTTATGCAAACTTTAACAAAATACTAAGAGTCTCTATACCAATGGTGAATTCTTAGGATGAAAAGTTGTTTACTTTGAAAATAATCAAAGAACATTTAGGATCTAATACGCAAGAAATTAAAGTAGAAAGGCAACATATTAAAACCATGGTAGTAGAGTGGTCGATCTGTCCTGACTTATGCATCAGAGACTTGGCCATTGACTTTACGTGATGAGGAAGCTTTGGGAATTTTCGAGAGAAAGATCTTACGCTGCATTCTTGGTGGGATCCAAGTGAATGGATCATGGAAAGAAGATCTAACTTAGAACTCTACAAAATTTACAAACAACCTGATATTGTAAAATTTGTCAAATTACAGAGACTTAAATGGGCTGTCATCTGGCGAAATGAATGAAGATCGTTGCTGAAAGGAAATCTTTCTTGCAAAGACCATGGAAAATAGACCTCGGGCAGACCTCCGTTAAGAGGAATTGACTGTGTCGAAAAAACCTAAATATTTTAAAGGTCAAAAACTGGAAATCAGTTGCCAAAAGTAGAGATGCCAGGAGAAAACTTCTGGAAAAGGCCAAGGCTGTCGAGCCATTGAAGAAGAAAAAGACATAGAGAATTCTAGGATCGCATACTCATGGCCGTGGTTGTCGAGTTTTGGGGTTTAAACCTAGCGCCACTGAAGAGCCATCATCTAACTCTTTGTATTGAAGCAAATCTAGCAAGATCTGTCGACTTGGAAGAAACTGTATGTTTTTTTATAAATGGAAAAAAAGGGCAAATGGAGAAATTCTAGAAGGTTCATTTAAGTTAACTTTTCTAAATGACGTTGTATTATTTCACACCTAAAATATAATTGATCTAAAATTGAATATTATAAATTAACTTTTTATTGGGGAAGAAAGGCACGGAATTATTCCTTTGATCCTTCTGGGAACAACAAAAAAGTCCTAAATTATTTTGATTGTAGATCAGATAGTTTTTACTTGAAAAGATCTGTAACTTCCATGTGTTCTTTTTGCAACGCAAGGATGAATAACATAATGTACGACTACATTTTTCATTGCTCTATGAAACCCTTTATGACACCCGTCTTTGCTATAACGCTATCAATAGCTTCCGACAATATATTACGAATAGTAATTTCTTTCAAATAAAAAAACTTTTTCATGGCGCTAAATATCGATTATATCTTTGTATCAGTTTCCAATTTTTTAGTTATTAATAATTATTTTTTCTCTTATGATTCGAATGTATAAGAGTAGTTAGTGATTCGTTATTTGATATTCATTAATCTATTTGAAGGAAATTTTGAGAGTCCTTAAGTAATTGTAAAATGGTGTTTCAACATTTTTAGCCATTTTATCTATTTTCGCTTTCAATGAATTATTTTGCTCGGGAAAACTTTTTAATACTACCGAACGACGTCTTGCGATAATTTTCAATACCTATTTGAATGCCAGCAAGATTAATTCTTTGCCAATTATGTGCAGTTTTCTCGATTTTTCTATTAATAATAAAATATCATCAGGCTCTTAGTCCATCTTGTTAAGAAAACAATGCAAAAAGGTTTCATACAGTTGGCTGTTTAAATATTTCTTTTCTAGTCCTTGAAAATAGGATAAATTTTTGTCCTTTTTGTTAGCATCACATATTATTCAAATGATCTTACTACATAGAAGGCTGCATTTGAAAAATCCGTTTGGCAAATTAAATACATTCAAATGCTTAATGCTGTACTGCCGGCAATCATCTTAAATTTTCGAATAGTACTTTCAGATTATTATTGTTTTTAGTCCAGGAACTTACTGCCATACTTAGAGACGCATAATTCAGTCTAATTTCTTTTGTTTCTATTTTACTCTTGTTATTGTTAAAACAAAAATATTTATGTAAAAGGATACTAAGACTTATGAACTTGAATTTTTTTTTTACCAGGAGTTGCATCAATAATTTATGCAGACTTCAAGTGATTCAGTTACAAAGGAGACGAGAATATAAATGCTAGAGCACCGAGGAAGTGTTTTAAATTCCTTTTATGAAGAGAAATTAAGTAATTAGAAATATTATGAAGTGATAATAAAGTCAGTATTATTATGTTGCTTAAACTAGAGATTTCCTTTGAATGAATGCTAATTTATAAACGACCTAAAATCTTTGAAAATGTGAAGGAAAGTAAGTTGTGGTGTTAGTGAAGCAAAAAAAAAATTTTACCTTACTTTTAGGTTTGCTACGTTTTACTTGACGAAACACACAAGAATAATTATCTATTTCTTGTTCTATTAATGCCTTTTACAGATTCGATTACATGTACTAATCGACCTGTATGCTTGTTCGTTTGCGATATCATTGTACTTAAGCTATCCGACAACGTCCGGAACCGTGATTTTAAATAAGCGCATAAATGGATAATCAGCATGATATTTAAGTCCCTTAGAAGAACAGTATAAAATTGTTTTAAGGACATTTTGAAAAAAAAGTTATTTAAATACAATATTTTGGCAAAAAATTAGCTTAGAATAATTTCCAAATGTTCGGGAAAAATGCTTCTATTATAATAATATTTTGCTGTATATAGCTCAAACCTCTCTACAGAGGCTCAACTAGAATTTTTGGAAAATTCACATTATTTTCAGAGTTACCACCAATTTAAATAATTAGTGGCGTTTTTTTCTTAAAATTACTCCCCTCTGTTGTAAAATATGGATAAACCCACTTCTAAGTAATATATTTCAAAAATTCTAGTTGGGCCTCTGTACAGAGGTCTGAGCTATATACAGGCAAAATATTATTATAATAGAAGCATTTTTCACAAAAGGAGAACATTTGGGGAAAAATTATTCTAAGTTAAAGTTTTGCCAAAATATTGTATTTAAATGGTTTTTTTTTGTCAAAATGTCCTTAAAACAATTTCATGCATGTATTCTAATCTAAGTGACACTAAATATCATGAAAATTATCCATTTATGCGCTTTTTTAAAATCGCGGTTCCGAACGTAGTCGGATACCTTAACCTACAAATAAATTCGCGAATGTTTGTCAGAATAGGTTCGATTGCGTGAATCTCGTCTTTGCTTAACAATTGGTAAAGACTTGTCTCCGACTGTACCAAATCGAAAATATGCGTATACTTAATGTTATTTAAAAATTTTAATGCTTATTAAAGCAATAAAAATAAGATAAAAATATTAGATAGCTACATAAAATGTTTATTCATGTGAAAACAGTAAGTATTTTAAAAATATTATAATGGTTACCTTTTTTAACTTTATCACCCCCCTCCCCATTTGTCACTAAATCTGTAACCAACACCTTGAAAGGCACCAACGCCGACTAAAGGGAAGTATTGCACTCATTGAGAACCTATAATGAAGATTGTTTGCGAAAATCCACGCTGGTATAAGCTGGCTATTAATAAAATAAAGGTTTTCCACTCACAGGATGCAACACTCCACACTACTTCCAACAATCTCTTGTAATCCCAGAAAATTTGTTTTCTGAAAGAGAAAAAAAACTTGAAAGGAAACTAGCTTTGTTTGAGTAAAAAAACTAAAAATCGGTCTGGATTTAAGAAATGGAAAGGTAATGAATGTGGGCATCAGTCGAAACAAAAAAAGACTGTTTTAGAGGATAGGCTTCTTAAGCGTAAATATGTCTTATACTATGCTCATAAATCATGAATTTCGTCTTTTGATTATCAAATTAAGACTTTTCAAACAGATATTCTATAGAAAATTAATGATTGATATATATATATATATATAATGATGCATTTACACAAATTTAGTTGTCGGCAGGGTAGTAATTTTAGTAGAGTTTATACTGGTGACTTAGTAGGATTTAAACTAGTAATTTTAGTAGGGTTTATACTTATAAGTAGCATTGTCTTATGTATGCTATCTGCTCTCCACACTGTTAAATACTAAAAACTCACACAGTGAAGCCCATAATTTCTATTTGTTTTACTTGTGTTAATCCTACAATAAAAATCTAAGCTTTTTGACATTGCCGTCAGGGCAAGTTAATGACGTCACAGTCTTGCCCGAAGTGATTCGACTGACTGCTTTTGGGTGTTTATTTACGTTTATTTATCTTACTGCATATTTCAATGGGGAAGGAAGGAAGATATATCAAATTTGCCTGAGTCATTTTCATAGCACTTATCATTTGCAAGCCACTGACCACTATTTACTTCAAAGATGCTACGGTCTGTAATGAAAATATTGAGTTGAAAGAATCGTTGCACCATGTCATACAAGAGTCAAGAAGGTAGAAGTCCATTGAGAGGAAGGATAGAGATTTTGAGGCATATTCAGTCTTCTAATAGTACTCACAGCCCCTGAAGCGACCTTATCAACGATACGACGAGAAATTGGAACACAAGTGACCACAATGACCATCGATTGATGATTCAGGAGCCGAGGTCATGGAAGTCACTGTGTGACTGTTTCATGAATTCGATCTGGAACCTCACTGATTGTTGAAGAATTGTTTTTAACGTGGACAACTTTCCCAATTGAGTCCCGATGACCAGCGGTAGGATACTCACTCGACCACACAGCCCGACAACGAACAGTTAAGGCACAGGATGTCATTTTAAGTTACAGCTGTACCTCTTTGTTTGCTGTTTGCTTATGCATGACACCCTTACAACACAGCGGAGTGTCAGATGGGACCGAGCTCACAACAAATGGTTTAACGTCGCTAATGGTTAACTATCCCACCCAATCCTTCAGCCTTTATTGTGCAAAGTCGTGTTTTTTTCTTTTTTCTTTTAAGAGAGAAGGTAAATTTTAACAAAACAAAATGCTTTTTTAATAAGAAATATATAGGTTCAAAGTACAAATATATGTTTAAGATAAAAAAAAAACGATCAAGAAAAATACAGGGTAAGAAAGAAAAAAATTGCATTCGCATTTGTTTGCAAAGATGCATATTTCTAATACGGATATATAGTTAACAGAAAAAAAGCACTGGCGTAGCTAGTTCTAAGTGGGCCCTATATATAAAATCCTTCGGTGCCCTTTTTTAGATATGAGTCTGTCACACTGTATTTACACATGTTGGGGCCCCTGTAGCTTGGGGGTCCCGTATCATTGATACGGCTGATACGTCGATAGCTACGCCCCTGAAAAAAGCAAAACAAAACAAATGAAAATAATATTTCTCCCAAAATAAGAATTCACATACTTTAACCATTCAAGATCTGAATTGCATCACTACTTCCCTTTCTATTTTATATAAATGAATCTCCCATATCCTAGAAAATTAAATGATTCATTTTGGATTTTTTTTTTAGCCATACTTTTACCTCGATACAAAATGGGAACTAATCACATCTAAGGCTCCCTTCACACCAAACGACCCGATTCACCCATCAAACTTGTCTGATCGACCAAGATTCGGCTTCGAAATTTCCCGCTCAAAAAGCAAGTTTCGCTTCCCGCCACACCAACCGAAACCGGTTCAATCCGCCGTCATTCTGACTTACGCGTGATTGGCAGGTCGATTTTCTTCCCAATCACCAGCCGCCGGGGCTTTTTTTAAAAAAAAACAATTCAAAAAAAAAGGTATTTTTTTGTTTTTGTTATTATTTTTTTCAAAAAAAAAGTTTTATTAAAGAAACTGATTTCAAATGTTTGAAGATAATGAATTTCTCTTTTAGGGTTAACATGATTTGTTTTTTTGCCCAAAAGATGGCGCTAAAATTTTTGGGATTCTTTTTCATTATTTAAAAAACCAATTTTTGTCACCGAGGTTTTGTAGGCTGTATTTTTTCCCCGCTAATCTTTAAAAAAAATAAAATTTTTTTCTGATTTTTTTATTCAATTTTAGAAATTTGAAAACCTTATTCTTCACTTTTAATACTTTAAAACCCAAAATGTTTTTTTTCGGGGGGGGAGGGAATATTTTGAAGGATGTTTTAAATAGCTTCAGAGATCAATTTGATAAAATTTATTTAATTTTGGGAAAAAAAAAATTTAAATATTTATAAAAAATTTTTAAAAATAAAATAAAACACCGATATTTTTGATAATTTTAATTTTTTTAAAAGATTCCATTTTTATTAAAAACATAGATCTCAAATTTTGTTTATTGAAACAAACCCGGGGCATGTTTTTTAATTCATTAATTATTGGAAAAACCCGCCAAATAAAAAAAATAGTTGTTATATCCCCGCTGTAGTATATAACAACATTTAAAAATGTTTTTAAAAACATTAGATATTTTTTTAAAATTTTTTAAAAAAGTTTCCCTTTTTTTGCCAAATATAATTTAAAAATTATATAAAAAAAATAAAAAAAAAAAAAAAAAAAAGGGTTTTTATATTTTTTTTTTATGTTTTTTAAATTTTGTAAATAAATAAAAAAAAGGATAGGGGTTTTTAAAAATTTAATTTTGAAACGTGAATCTCAAAAACATTAAAAACGGCATCCATGTTCGTCAAAAAACCGGATGGAAGAAATGATTGAGACCCGTGGCGGTTAAAAACCAAATTTTTCTTTTAAAATTTGCTGTGAATTGGAAAAGACGCTCCCAGGCTCGGAACCCGGTGTGAAAGGGAGCCTTGGGGGATTTCTAACGGGGGATTGCAGAAGCAGTCATGATCCCGGGTTTTTTAGTTTAGAATGTGAAGAGGAGTTTTAATGATAGTGTTGAACTGTGTGTGTATATATATATATAATGTTTTAGAGCTTTCAGATGGACAGGCGAAAGGACATTACAGTAACATCTCGACTTATGCGATTTTCAAGTCTCGTCGATTCGTTTTTTGTCTGAGCGCTACACACAACTCGATTACTAACTCCCCTCTTAAAATAAACTTAGAAGTGACACAAAATAAACTAAAATTGGTTCAAGTAAATAAGATCTGACCTCATAGTCTGCCTGAAAGTTTGAGCACCAACTTCCCTAACCCTCAATTCCTCTTTATTCTTAAGGATTATACTGACATAAGGGGCGCAAACATGTTCGTACTTCATAGTAGCGATCTTCGCATAATAATCTGCAATATCATTCAAAAAAATATTATTACTAGCCTTAGTCCAAAAAAAAAAATACTGTACATTTCGAAGTAGATGAATTTTTAAAAATTTTGTATCGAATTAAGAAACATAGATTTACTGTTAGAATATTCAAGAAATTAAATCGATAATAAACTATGAGTTTAAATATTAATTTTATTGTAATAAATTACAGAGGAGAAAGAGTTTGTTGGATAGAGAATCTGATTGCAGATATCTTTACCTAAAAACTACCTTTCAGGATTTTAATTTGAAAATATAAGTATTTAAAAGGTTTCCGCTAAAAGATACACAACACGAGCCCATTCTTGTTTTTGGATCCCTCCGTGTACACGTCTAACTCACTAGGGTCTTGATTAAAATAAATTATTCTTTATATGCTTCCCAGGTGTAAAAGAAAACAAAATTTTCAATACAAAGACGTTAGTGACGTTAATAAATTCGAGGTTTCGAATCCTACGGATTTGATATTTTAGAAAAGAAGCTTTATTGAGGAAGTGTCAGTTATGAATTGTAAGGCACTTGTAGAGGAAATTAATTCTACAACATCTTGTGTTTTTATTTTGTCATATTCTCCAAAGAGAGTTTGATGTTGCGAAAAATGAGAGAGCCTCTCCAAACTTCCGCGCTATCGATAATAATAGGTTAAGCCCCAGTTATATATCAAAATATCAAAGTTAAATTAAGAGAAAACAATATTTTATTAAATTTTAGAAACCTTTTATATGTTTTTTCTTTCAAATAAATTTATATAATGTAACACAGGAGAGTAAAATTGAGAGCACAAGATCTAGAAGGAAAGTAAATAGTCAAACTTTACTAATTGTACATTTACAGCATAACAGGAAGAAAACATGACTAAATTTTAGACAGCTTGAAGGCACACAGCGTCCGAAAGTACACATAGCTACCACCTTTGCAGTTCAAAACGGCTCTCACCCATTTGGAGAACAGGGCTTGGGGGATAAAGACGGGCAAGTCATTCTATGCTTCTTCAAGTCTATGTCATCAATCTTAGTGGCTGAAGTGTGGTGGTGGGGTACGCTTTCAGCAATTCCTGACCAGGTGTTTTCAATGAGCGAAAGATCTAGAGAATGTGCTGGACCAGGACAATAGTCGAACACCCCCTGTGTCGTGGTAGATCAATGCACTAGTGATCCTGCGTTATCTTTGGCACAAGATACCTTGAGACTGGGAAAAGTAAAAATTACGTTGATTACCAAACAGAAAAAGATTGTTTTTGCCCCCACTATCTTACCCTCATACCAGGTGCAAAAACGTATAACGGGATTTGAATTAGGGGTCAGGTGCGGTGGGGGCCACAAGGGGGTTCCGGCCCAAAAGTTTTTTTCCGTTGGTTTATAATTCTAAGTTTTATAATACGAAAAATTTTTTAATTAAATATTTTTTATTAATGATTAATTTTTTAAATTTAAATGATAAATTATTTATTCAATAATTATTTTTTTACTGTTTTTTTGTTCCTGAAAACCCGACAAAATAAAAAATAGCATGATACAAGAATGGTGAACTTTAAAACGGCCCCCCCTTTGAAAAAATTCCGGGCCGTTTCTACGGGTCATGATCTAGCAGTTTTAGACACAGATACGCCCATCATGAGGCTGCATTCAGAAAGGAATTGTCTGAAAAAAAGACAGCTTCTATCCCCAATTTTTTTCCTTAGGCGCGCCTTTTTTTCCCGGTGTCTCTATGCTGCAATGCCGGGGCCAAAAAGGAATTTTTCCACTATCCATTCGGCTTTTTTTTTCATAATGAAACACCCCCCACTTTTCTGAGCGGGGTCCGTGATGTGGCTTGGGGGTTCTCAAGGCCAATCTGATAATATTTGTTCTCTCTCGGATGTTATTGAACGGGAGACCATTAAAATCTTGCATGATATTTTTTACGATCCTACTGGACACATCAATTCTATATTTATATGACAGTCGTTGTATTCTGTCCAATGCGAGTGGTGATATCACGCAAGCTAAGCCTTACACTCCATAGACATTCTATCGAATACCTTATACTCTATCGAATTAAGACACATGTTGGTAGCGATTTCTCTTTCTTATACGAGTCGTAACACGATCTTCTCACAACCAACCAACATTGAAACGTAATTTTCAAATGAGAAACCAGCTGCGTTTCTTTCTGTTGTACAGAATTTGATCTGTCTTTTCTGTGGTTCATACTTCGTTTCAATTGAGCTTAAATGTTAATTATATCTTCATGCTCCCATGCGAATTTGACATTCGTATCATTTCTTCTTTATATTGTTACAGTGAATTAAAAAACTATTTTTAAGCACGTCGAATCATTTGCACAAAAATTAAGTAATATAACAAGTTCGGAAAAATTTTGTGTGTGTGTGTGTGTGTGAAAATATTTGTCAATTATTGGTTGCCCAAATTTCTATACAAACAAATAAGAGATTTTTCGAAAAAAAATAATAACAAATTCTTAACGAATATTTTAAATAATACTGTAACAAAAGTGTAAAATAGTCGAATCTTTGTTTAAAAAAGTTTATAATAGTCTTATGTTTTAATTTCTTAAATGCAAAATTTTTGAAATAAAGAAAAATTTATACAGTTGGAGGAAAACTCCAGATTTTTCATTTAAACATGTAGTTAATAATCGAAACTTCATTAATCACATTCCATAAAATATGTGGATAAAATAAATTATTTTAATGTTTAATTGAAAACACACACACACAAAGAAACCATTTTTTACGTAACCTATAATTATTGTTACCCAAGTTGGCATTGAAAAAAATGGGGAAAAATGACATAGTGTTTTTTAGTATGCTAGTTTCTTCCATTAGCCTCAATTGGGTTTGTGGCCATATCAACATAAAAATTTTTTTGGCAGAAGTCCGTAACCTATGACATATGAAAGATTCATTACTAGCACATGTCAAGAAAATGGCGATTAAATTGCTTTCCAATATCTTATGCATTTTTAATTTACAAATTTTTATTTAAGAGCATAATTTTTTTTTATAATTACTGTTTTTTGTAAACTAAAAAAAAATTACAGTTACTTTACAGTTAAACTCTTCTTTTTTGTGTGCTTCGAAACTATTAATAAAAAAAAGAAAAGAGAAAATAGTAAATTATTGTATTTTTTAAATTTACAAAGAAAATATTACTTTCAGCTTCATGGTGTAAGTTATTAATTTCTGTGGCTACATTAATAGCTGAGAAGTCGGACATTGTTTTTCATCTGGGTACTTTAATTTTTCTTAAATGTTCGTGATCATTCATCTGTATCATTTATTTTTTATTTCATAGCACATCATATTTGGGGAATTTTGAACAAAAGGTTTTTTTCTCGCCCTTAACCCTAAATCACTCGCCCGGGGTGTTCTGCACACCCCAGCAACAAGAAAATTCTCCCAGAAATCTAAAAAGAATGGGCAGAACCTCGAATTTTTCTGTAGCTGCACATTTTAGATCATTGAACCTTCAGGCCTGATGCAATCCCTCTTTCTCGAACGATTGGAATGTAATGACCTTCAAAAGTTTATCTGGGGGGCTGAAAAGCATATGTATACAGTCTGCTCTGAATATTTGGAAAATGATTAAAATATTATTTTTCTACTTTCTACTATCATTATCTCATTAATTACAAAGTATATTTATTACTGGTATATATGTTTTATACTGGTTTATGAAAAAATATAAAATTATGTGTTTTAAAATGAAAATTTTGTACGTGTTTTAAAATGAAACTTTTGTATGTTTAGTTTAAATTAATGTGTTAGTCTCATTTGTATATGCAATACATTTAATAATTTTACTTGTATAATACAAAAAAAAATCTTGTACTTTATAAATATGTATCATAATGACTTAATTTTATTTTCAAGATTAAATACACGTGTTCAAAGTTTGGGGTGTTCTCTACACCCCGCGAGTAACGAAGGTAGCAAAAACAAGCGCGAGTGACCGCGGGTTAAATCGGTTGAATATACAATCACAACGCTTAGAAATACACGATCTATACTTAAATTTTTTTAAAAAAATAATGCTTTCCGAATAATTTGCTACTGGAAACTGGACATACAATCAAGGGCTGTAAAGTCAATCTTTTGACCGTTTGAATAGACGTCTTCGGTGGTAGATGGACTCGCCAAAGGACAATATACAAGCTAAAGTAACCTTGAAAGAAACTAAGAAATTGCCTGAAGCTTTTTTGCTGCCCTGTTGAAAGCGATCTGAAGGAAAGGAGTTTGCTAAAAAAAGGGAGGCAAGGGGCCAAACTCATGTTTACTTTAGAATTGAGGAATGTACCAGAAATGCGAACTGGGAGGGGGTACTGGAATGCATTGGAATTTCCCTTTAGCAAACATCAAGTGACAGTTGGAAATTGATGGTAGTGGTGGCTCCAGACTTGGAAACGATCTTTTGGGGAATGTCGGAAGAAAAGAAAAACACGGTTGTATCATTACTGTGGCTATGCAAAAATTATAGTGTTTCGCTAAAAACTATTTTCTATATCTAAAATTATATTACTTTAATTAAAATGTTACTTCGGTAAAATTCTTCAGATCAATAGCGCTAACACCAAAATTAAATATACTTTATTATTTGACTTTTTAAGTTTGTCATTGTTATAAAACGCAAACATAGGCGTATTGAAGTAAAAAATATAAATGTATAACTTATGAGCAGGAATAACACTACTTTAGTTACTATTTTCACAGTGTATAACTTTAATATCGTTACTTAAATTATTAACTATCATTTACTTAAGTCATTAATTAAATCATCTTTTATTACAAATTACAATATTTTTTTTGTTTGTATTGAAAAAAATCATCAGGGAAAAATCACCTTTTTTGCAGTTCGAGTTGGTCATGGAAGCTTAAATATAGTTTTAACTATGTCATTAAAAACCAGAAGAAGAGATATTCATATCAAAAGCTATGTCCTATCATTCGTCATTTGGGGGAACAATGCACCATTGAAACCTAAGAGGATTGTAATGTAGAGTTCAAAGAAATCGAACAGAATGCTGGCATAAATTGCTCTGTAACAATATCCTTGTTTTGAACTAACGTTCTTAATGTTGCAACATTGCCAGAAAGCAAATATGAAACCTGATTGTGGTGTGGGTTTTAAAGTATGGCATGGTAAAAATTAGAAAGGGTAAAAAATAACCTTGATGAGTGAGAAAGTGTCTGACTCAAAGTCTACACAAGATCCAGTCCAAAATGATTTGTACCGCTTTTTCCTTTGTGAAGTTTAGAGAGCGGCGTATCTTAACCTATTTTTACTCACATATATTTGACCTATTATTACTTTAAGTGACCCTTCCCATTATGTATAATTTTACTAATCTTTAAAAATGTAGGGGTACAATAATAAAGCTACAATACAAAGATATTTTCACTTTTTTTTTATGTTATGCAAAAATAGCACACATTGGTAGTAATACACATCGAAATAAATTTTTAAAAAATATAAAACTATGGCACTATTCGCTTTGAGAGAAAGTTAAGAACACATTAAAAACAAATTCATGGGGATAAAAATAGGGAGACAAACAAAGCGATATTGTCAGACTTTTATTGAAATTCATTTTGGTATTACTGCTATTTTAAATATAGTATATTCTATAAAAAATATACTATAACCAGTATTCCGATGGGGAGGGGAATGAAGTTATTTAGTTTTTTTAGTTAAGGAAAATTTATTTCACTATATCTGAATATTCAGGAAACCACGATTCCCGATGGTAATGACGATTTAATGCAGGGGTGGGGGAGACCTTTTTTCCCGGGTACCCCCGGGTTTCTTTCTAACTTTTCAAGGGCCACCAAGTTTCCAGTCTCGTTTGGGGTGGGTGGCCCCTAAATATGTTTCTTTTTTTATTAAAAATTTTTCTTAGTAAAGGCGGTCCCCCAAAATGTCTTGGCAGTCCACCGGTCGATCGCGATCAACTTAATGCTCGCTCCTGATTTAATGCAATCTTTAATGAGAAATTTACAAATACTGCTTTTGTTTTATAAGGTTATCACTTTTTTCATTTATGTATAAAAATAATTATACAATTCTTCAGAATTCCGTCTGAGTCGTCCATCGGATGAGTAGCTTTAAGATAATTTTTTAAGAAATAGTTCTTTGGAAAAATGTTTATTTTTCAAAAATTTATTTTGAAAATGTTTTTCTTTTTTTACAAACGAATTATAAAAATTATGCCAATGTACCCATAATTATAGCCATCAGTAATTTTATACATAAAACGCAGTTGTTAATTTAAAATTAATCTTTTTTTTTATCATCCATTTAAGAAGCGTACTTAATTTATTTTTCAAATTTACTATTATTAGTTTTTTCACTATCAACTAGTAAAATGATATCAATATTGGATTTAAATTCAGGTGAATTTATGATAAGAAAAAATAAAATTTGTTGAACTGTATGGTAAAGACCTTTAAAAGGAAAAAACGTAGAATATTTTTCATCCTTTGAGGATTGTGGTTTATTGCAGAAAAATCCTTCTACTTTTGTCAGCACATATCACAGATTTTATGAATAGTTTGTAGAATCCTCTGAAATTGTCTTCAATTTTCAACTCATATTCTGGATGTACGACATTATTTTTCCTACTATGAAGATTACAGAACTTATATAATAAAAATGCGTTTACTAAACAAGGTTACATATTGTTTCTTTCTAGGTGAATTCTATTAGTGTAATAAATATTAATTTTTTTTTAGTTTATCCCAGGTTTTACAATGTTGAAAGAAAATAGTAATCTTTATTTCAAATCCTTGGCTAAACTAAAATAATCCGAGCTTAATCAGTAGTAAAGCCCCTTGTAGATTTCTTTTTTTTTTTTTTGAAGAATCTTAGAGATGAAAAAGGGTTCACTGATAAATGGATTTTTATAAGAAACTGAATGCGTTATTTTTGTCTTACAAGCTAAAAAAAATCAAGAATTCTTTTGAAGCAAATATTATTAAATATTTCAGACATTATTTTTTTTTTTTTTTAAAATTAATTTCGATTTTTTTATTTTATGTATTTCAGTTAAAAACGGCACAAATATCCCGAGATTCCTCTCTACTGAAAGAACAGTCATGATGGCTAACAGTTTGGAACGCATAATTACTCTGTCAAAACAATTCAACTGGAGTCTGTAGTGCAAGGTTAAACAAGGTCAAAGAAGAAAGACGCCTTTACAAGACTAGACCATCATTCCTCGTCGCGACAGAGAATCCAAGTACCCCCCCCCTTCCCCATGTCCGCAACTTGCAGCTGCTTCTAGAACTTTCGAGTACATATAAAAAGCTTAATACGAATTGTTTTGTAGCGAAACATTTTAATGGTGAATGTTCCAGTAATATCGCAGCAGAATTCGTCCGAAACATTCGAATCTCACTAGTGAATCTGTAGCCATAATATCAAAACACAAATCGATAACGATGGACCGGAAATTGTCCTCTAAGTCAGCGGTTCTTTAACTGTGGTCCGTGGACCACCGGGGGTCCCCAGCATCTTTGTAGATGGTCCACGAAGATTTCTCATTTAATTTTACGATTATCTTCTTTTACAAACTCTGAAAAACCTCCCGGAAAAATTGAAAGCCACCTAAACTAGATCACTAAATTGCCCTCAATGCAAAAGCTCTCCTAGAGCATGTATTTCAATCAAAAATATAAATTTAATTTTATATTATTCAAGAATATTATCCAATTAAAGGCAAAATAATTATTAAAAAAATTCTGTATAAGTAATAGAGACAGTCTTAGGATTATTGAGAAACCTCTTAGCAATGTGTTCGGAGTCAGGAAGGCGTGTTCAAAATCTTGGGAGGTCCACGATGTCAGACTTGTACATAAAGGGGAGCTGCAGTGACCGAAATTTGAAGAACCGCTGTTACAATACGATGGTAAAGATTTATAGTATGCGGTATAAAGAATTAATAAGCTCCCTATCCTGTCTAAGCTTGGTAAAACGTCTGTTTAAGAATGAATATTGGGTTAAATTCTAAGATGATATCCGTACATGTGTACGGCTTTGTAAGAAAAGAGTTTGTGTGTTTGTATTCTATTATTCTAAGAAATGAAACCAATCCACACACCGTGTAAACTGTATGTGAGGGTTGGAGTTACTGAAAGTAAAGATATTTTGCTGAATACATGGTAAGTTTTTGTATTTATAATAACAATTTTAAATATCAAAGTGTACTTTGAAAACAAACATTGTTGACTAATATGTACCCTTTGCTTGTGAAATAAATAAGGAATCCGATACCTAGTAAAATTGTCAAGGAGGGGGGATCACAGAAAAGCGCACTTAAGGTATCCGACTACGTTCGGAACCGTGATTTTGCAAAAACGTATAAATGGATAATATTTATGATATTTAGTGTAGTGTCACTTAGGTTAGAAAATGTATATAAAATTGTTGTAAGAATAGTATTACAATAAAAAAAATTATTTAAGTACAATATTTTGACCAAAAATAAACATAGAATGACCCATTTTCAAAATATTCTCCTTTTTGTGAAAAAATGCTTCTATTATAATAATATATTTCGCCTGTATATAGCTTCCGTGACCTCTGTACAGAGGCTCAACCAGAATTTTTGAAATATATAGCTTAGAAGTGGGTTTATTCATGTTTTACGACAACAGAGGTAAGAGAACAAGAAAAAAACGCCGATAATTATTTAAATGGGTTATAACCTGAAAATAATGCAAATTTTTCAAAAATCATAGTTGAGCCTCTGTACAGAGTAAGTCTGAGCTCCAAACAGGCAAAATATTATTATAATAGAAGCTATTTTCCCGAAAGCGAGGAACATTTGAAGAAAAGTAAGTCTCTAAGTTAATTTTGCCGAAATATTGTATTTAAATAAACTTTTGTTGTCCTTAAAATACTTTGGTATATGTATTCTAGAATTTGGTGGATACTAGCTGTTAGCGGTCTTTTGCTGGTGGGAAAGTGAAATAAGGGAGTTTGAATTGGAGGGAGGTTTGTAATGCGCGACGTTAGCAGACTATGTCGTTTTATCTGAGAAAAATCAATATATTTTATTATTATTATTATTATTTTATTCCAGAGTGGCTTAAAAGTAAAAGGTACTGTATTAAAAATTTATTATAAAACATCCAAATATTTATATTAAATTAAAAATTATTATTATACGTACTGGTGGATGACTGCTAAGGACAGATCGCAGATAATATGGAATTAAAATAAAGGAAAGGTTGAAGGCTAAGAAGGATAAAATTATGTCGTACTGTCCGGACATTATAATAAAAATCTTTCGTTGATCGCTCTGAAATACAGAAAGTTTTGAAAATTAATAAAGGCTAAAAGTGTTCACTTCAAGCAGTGCAGGGAGAAATGCTTTCAACTGCAATAGCGACGTTTGTTTCAGAAAGCTTTTAAAACGAGATCTGTCTATCTTTAAGTCTCATGCATCACTCTATGCTTCTCCAACATTCTTCAGCTGCTGAGTCATTTTATCCCAGTTATTTGTTAGTGCACGAATAAGGGCGTTTTTGTGACTTGAAAGATATTGTCGAGTTGCAAGCTGTTTTCCCAAGGCATCTCAAACGTTTTCAGTGGGGTTTAAATCTGGAGAACGTGCTGGACGTTTAAAAGTCATTGAATAACCTCGCAATTTAGACAATGCTCTACAACGTCTATTCGACGACATATTGCATCCCCAACAATACCACGGAAAAGGTCAAACTTAATTCGAATAAATTCATTAATGAATCGTTGGCTGGTCGTAGTCTCACTTTCAAACACATATAGGTATGCTGCCATTGATCTTGATGCCGGATCATACAATGATGTTGCCTTTAAGATATAAGTCCCTTTCCTGGACACCTTCTGGTCGATAAACAGTGTCATTCTCTCACCCCAGATAAATCATCATCTACAATAATACTCAACACTGAATCTACTCTCAACGGAGTAGAATATACAAAACCTGTCCTGATTGGTCCAATTATGATGATCACGACATTTTGTGTAAATGGACCCCTACAGTGAAGTCTTGACAACGGAACATACACAGTAGGTCTCTGAGCGTAAGGTCTATCTCCCAAAAGTCAGACTACAGTTCTTAAAACAACCATTTACTTGTAGCAGCAGTAAGCTCATATGCAACTAGGTACTCCGATCTTTTTTGCGTTTGAAACAGAGTTCCTGACTTGGTGTAGTGCTTTCAACACAACCTCCCTCGAGCACGTTCTTTTGAAATGCTTTCCAAAGCCTTGAAAACAACTCTGGGGATGATATCAAAGCCCTTGGAAACATCTGTTACTTTTCTAGTAATTGTGTTCACACGTAAAGTGATTTAAAGGACATATACTGGGTAGATATATCTAAAATTTCACGTTCATCAATTAAAGCTTCCCCGTTGATCTATCATTTTGAACAATACTCATCCACACGCGTCAAATCCGTTACATCTCTCATCAGCTCTATTAAATGACAAATATGTATTAAAATGTAAAATTCCCATATAAGCAACTTGTTCTAATTCCCTTATTATGCTGTCTTTAATTTTGTGTTTGTTGTGAATGATAATCTCATCTGTCCTTAGCACAAGAGATCACCATTTTTATAAGTATATTTAGAATGTACTTTATTGTACTTAGAATGTACTTTATTGTTAGAATTGTACTTTATTTCAGTGAATTACATTTAAAGACAAATTTACTCGAGATATTTCTGATTAAAAATTATAAAAGGAAAATAATGAATTTGCCTACTGCTTTTAAGATTTTAACAGTTTCCAAGTTCAGAAGGTGATGACTTAGGTCAGGGGTGGCGAGCCTTTTTGGATCAACGTGCCATTTTTTTCTTTAAGAAATGTTGAGTGAGGTATAGACGTGCCGTCACAAATAATTTTGACTTGTGATTATGGGGAAAATAATAAAACTAAATACTAACAACTCAAAACTCTTTTTTTTATTTCGAAGAAAATAAATTTTGACCTTTATAGTAGTAAATTTTTTATTTATACGTGTACTTCAAATTAAAGCAACATTAGTGTGAATTCTTTTGAGGCAGATTAGATGAAAAATAACCTGTATTTAATTTGAAGATCATACTTTAAGCAGAATGCAAGCTGAATTGGAGTCATCTGCCAAACGGTGTCTAAGTGAGTGTTTAATGTTATTTATCTTAGAAAATAATAACTCGCAGGCATAGGTTGATGAAAATATGGTTAAAATACCATGATACAGTTTCTTCAAACAGCTAAATGTATCTGGAATCGAATTCCATGTTTCCAGAATTTTATTACTCATTTTTACTTATACAGCTTTTAAATTTTTCCGTTTCAATCAATTTCAACTTTCTCCTTTTTTTTCAACAAATTTTTGAAATCATATTGATCTAGGCTGAAAATCAATCAATTGCCTTTCAAATTTTCCTTTTTACAACTAATCGAATCGGGACAAACTCAGTTTATTAAATGAAGTAACATCAGGTTACATAAAAAACTTGAGTGTTTCCGATAATTATTTGAACTGAGAAAACTGGCGACCGATCACTCGCGTTTGTTCGTAATTCTTCATATTGAACTTTGTTATTTTGAATTAAAAATGCAAACCGTTTTGATCGGTGACGAACCCGGAATATTGTGTCGCGTGCCATCAATGGTACGCGTGCCACTGGTTCGCCATCCCTGACTTAGGTTGTTAGATTTTGCTTCAATATGTCTGCTACATAGAATTTCTGGGGAAAAAAAGGTTAAATTAACAAGAAAAATAAAAATTAAATTAAAAGAAAGATGAATTCTAAGTATCTGCAACGCATACAAAGAAGGATACTTTTGCGGGTCATATGTAATTGTCGCACAATAAGTTACGACTCAGTTTATGCTATTTCTGGCTTCCCTCCAATCGACATTACTATTCTTCATAATATTGCTTTTAGGGAAAATCTCTCTGATTCTTCCATCTCTAATTATGATTGTATTCTGTCTCCATTTTTTCTCCCTCATCCTTCAGAGAGGAATGCCATCAATATTATCCAATTTAGTGACAAGAGCACAGATGATTTCCCTGTTATTTGCTATACTGATGGCAGTAAAATTGATGGAAGAGTTGGTTTCGCCTTTGTTGTGTTCAGCAGTGGTGTTGAATCCGAGAACTTTCAATTTAGAATTCGTGATGAAAGCACAGTTTTTGTAGCTGAACTTTTAAGCTTAAACTTCGCCGTGAAATGGATCACTGAACAAAATAGTGTCGTCTCAGAATATCTCATCTGTACTGACTCTCTTTCCTCCTTGGATTCTCTTAAATGTATTTCTTCATCTAATAACATAATCGTCGAGATCGAAAAGCAACTTAAAAACCTAAAAGATAAAAACATCTCAATAGATTTTGCATTTGTTCACGGACACACGGGCGTTCTTGGGAATGAGCGAGCCGATTGGCTTGCAAAGGCTGCAACCAAGCGCAAAATTGGCATTGACGTTAATATTCCTAAATCGTTTTACAAGAGGGTCACGAAAGAAAGAATGGTGAAGTCTTGGAACCAAGAATATTTCATTTCTAATAAAGGGAGCATAACAAAAAAATTTTTTCCAACCATTAATAAGAGACTGTCATGCCATCATTTTTACACTAACTACAAAATAACCCAATTTCTCACTGGTCATGGTAATTTCAAAAGCTACATGAACAAATTTAATTTAGTTCCGACATCTTCCTGTGATTGTAATATTGGAGGCGAGGAAAATGTAGAACATGTGCTCTCTCCTCCTGTGTTCCCAGTTTGCCAGAGAAAGAAAGATCCTAAGACTGGCTTTCAAGGGACTTAATATAAATTGGCCTCCGAATTTTTACCAACTTCTTTCTACCAGAAATGCTTTCAAAAATTTCTGTAATTTTGTTGTAAATATTTGTATTTCTTCTTAACCTCAATATTTTTTTTTAAATTTTTTGTTTCCCCTGAATGTGTGTTTAATACTTACTTCTGTAAGCCCCGTGTGATACTTTGTGGTGCACGGGGATTTTATAATTGTTTTCAATAAAAAAAAATTAAAAAAAACTAACAAGATAAGGATATTAATCCATTATTTTCCGGGATCATTAAATTCTTGGAACTCATATGTATTATCAAAGTATACTTAATTTAAAATAAAAATGTTTGTTTGAAAAGTGTACAGGTGACCGAAATTATAAAAAAAAAAATTAAAATTAAAAAACATTGCAATCTGAATACTGTGTAAGCCCAATAGTGACAGTGTACAAAGACAATCCCACATAATAATGGTTACAAAAAATTTAATTAAATAGTAATTGGCATGTTGCTACGTTCGTTAATATTCACAGCTTTACTTAATCTTCACAGCTTCGAATGAGAAAAATTTCAACATTTCAAAAATATGTTTCACTATAGTAATTTATAAACGAAATAAAAAAAGTAATGGAAAATTTGAAGTGTGTAGGATATATTGAATGTTCTACATTTAACAAATTTCTCAGGAACATCTCCCCACCCTCCACCCAATCGGAAGTTCCAGAATATGAGCGACTAAACAAGTGTCTTTTCCGGTACACGTGAACTCTTCTTCCAGTATAAGGTCAAAGATATCTTCAAGGAGAAATAGCAAACAGCGATTGATATCTTTTGAACAATAACCTTTGTCCAGATTTGGCAGTGGATTAGAGCTGCAATGAGAATAACCATGTAGACACCATTGTGCCCTTTACAGAACAGATTCTCTAGAATCATTTGAACAAGATATTATCGCATGGTTGAAAGAAATAGTCTGAGGAATATCTTGAGAGAACATTTAAAATCATTTCTTCTCGTTTTTAAACAGCATCGACTCAATCTTGAGTTTAAAAAATCAACGAATGCTTATCTAAAATAAATATAGTCTTGCAAAATTGCAATTGTGTCGATTTCGTGGTCTAAATACTTTAAGGTAT
>BMAV01026306.1:179550-190392 GCA_019973955.1 Trichonephila inaurata madagascariensis | reverse complement strand
AATAATATTGTGTGTGTGTGTGTGTGCTTATATAAAGTAAAGACTTCTCCAGAGAGTCTGAACTAGGATTTTTGAAAAATTCACATTATTTTCAGAGTTACTACCAATTAAAATAATTATCGGCGTTTTTTTCTAAAAAATTTATCCCCTCTGTTGTCGTAAAATATGGATAAACCCACTTCTAAGTCATATATTTCAAAAATTCTAGTTCAGCCTCTGTACAGAGGTCTGAGCTTTATACAGGCAAAATATTATTATAATAGAAGCATTTTTCATAAAAGGAGAATGTTCTGAAAATTGGTCATTCTATGTTCATTTTATGTCAAAATAGTGTACTTAACTAATTTTTTATTGTTATAACATTCTTAAAACAATTTTATATGCGTTTTCTAATCTAAGTGACACTAAATATCATAAATATTATCCATTTATACGCTTTTGTAAAATCACGGTTCTGAACGTAGTCGGATACCTTAATTTACCTGACATTTATTTTCATTTCTTAAAACAATTTATTGATACAAAATGTTTGTACTGAAGGCTATATACTCGTAAGATTCCTTGTAAATTAAAACAATTTTTCTGTCTTTGCTTACAATTCCTAAAAAGGTATGTCCCCAAATACTTCAATAAAACCGGTCTTCATTAAGTTTAACCGATATTGTTTTTAAGCTGAGATTATGAATTAGTAATCTGCTCAGCTAATTACTGATTTTTCTTCTCTGATTTTGATAAATAGAATTTTCAATTTCATGCTGAATATTTTCAGAAAGGGGATAATGATTTTATCTGAATATACACATTTCGTTTCTGTAACTTGGTTTTAAAGTATAATTCGTCATTCACTGATCATAATCTTTTTCTTTTCAATTCAGACAAAAGGGTTTAAAACTATATCTTTTTTTTTATCTTATCATTCACACAATTAATCTGAAAGGAGTTTCCGATTTTCAATTAGTACTAAGCCTTAAACTTTCTGCAATCAGTTAGCATCTTTCTTTTTGTTCCTTTTCATTATATGGAGATACAAAGGAATTGGAACTAAAGCGTTTCAAAGGAGAATTTATGATTTAATAAATTATAACTTTTTTCTTTCATTGATATGCATTTTATCCGGCTTTTTAAGTTGAAAAGATATAAAAGCATCTTCCGTTTTATTTTAGAGAAAATACTCAACAGTTGAGAATTTTTAATCAATCAATCTATGCTCATGATAAATTATTAGAATTAAGACGAAACTATCATCACTTATTTGTATTTGTTGGAATCATTGAAATTGCACTTTATATTTATACGCCAGAACTCTCCCAGCAATTTACCTATATTCTCATTTTTAAGCAGATTATAATTGGCATTAACTAGTTTAAAATATATTAAGAGTTCTTATATCTTAGAAGTTGAATATAATTTTTAAATAATATCAGTCTTTGGAACTTTATTGAGAGTAATAATTGTACAGAATAAAGTTTCTCATCTCAGAATTCTAAAGAATTTAATGATAACCAAGTTTTCGCATAATTTATAATATTATTTGTAGACTGATTTCTTACTGATTTTGTAAAAGAATATGTAGAAATATCATACAGCACCTAAATATTTTTTCTGACGTTTTTAAAAAACTCTAAATTGTTTGCAGTCTGTATAACTGAAGAATGCGTTCAATTTTGATATTTTGTGGTCCAGTGTTTATCTTTTTTTTCATTCAAAAATCACAAGAAAAGTGCAGTTAAATCAGTTTTATTAGTTGCATTATTTTAAGAATATTTTTTAGAATACAGTCCATCACGATTTGATTGCAACTCATGAGTTTATTTAGCTGCGTTTTGCTTGAATGATGAATGTTTATGGGAGTTCCTGTTTCCCGCAGGGAAATTTTACGTCCAATCAACGTCAATTACGTCAATTCAAATCTTAGCCCAGTACTGTTTTAAAATGAGTAAAATAAAGAAATTAAGAGAGGGTTTAAAAAGGATATCATTAAAGTGGTAGAGAAGTTATATTGGTTGTAAGAAAGGGAAAAAAATGAGTGTGAATTAAATTTAAGGTGTGTGAGTCTGCGTTATGGTACCGTAACGTTTATACCAGAAAGAGAATTGGCATATATTCCTAAAATTACTAAATATCAACTTGCTAATAGTGTCAACTTGAAACCAGGAAGTGCAGATTTTTAAGAATACTTCAGGTTTTGTTGATCAAGAGTAAAATATATCTCTGGAAGAATTAACACCAGAAAGAACAAAGCAATCTTATAATTATTTATTTAATGTAAATGCCTTTTGGTTAATCTACTAGGGAAAATGTGTGTAGATGCTTAGAAATTCGAAGAGATTCTTGGAAAAAAGATTTAGCCAGACTTACGTTGAACGGACAATAGCTGTTTGCGGTCAGTATTGGCGTCATCAGTTTTCCCTCTTGAGATTTTGGTTACGTACAACAACCGCAAAGTTATTACAACCCAGAATTAGCAAAACTGATTCGCCATCTACTAACATTTTCAACCAACTGCAATGTTTGATATTTAAAGGTTATGCACATGTGTAGAGAAAACATATTATGCATAAAATAGCTCCAGTTCTAGCAAATAGTCACAAAACCTTCATCTATGGAATACTGAAGTTTGTACTACATGTGATTTGCAATTTCCATATTCATTATCTACTTTTATTACATTATGTTCCGTTTGTCTTCCGTTATGTCTTAACATAGGAAAGAAAAAAAAAGAAAAATCACTTTGAAAATTATTTTATTGCTATTTTCTCAAGTTCTCTTTTAGATGTGCTACAAATATTTTACTTAATGTAAATCGTTTCCCGGATCCCCTACCGTTCTCCATGCCCCGAATTCCACGTTCTCCCGAAATAATTTTAATTTTCCAATGACTCCCAGGGATCTGTAGGAATTTCTTGGGAACCTATGGTCTATATTCTTGTATATTTTTAGTATACATTTCTGTCAGTTTTGATTAAAGAGTGTCAATTTGAAGATTCATCAAATCTGAATGATTTCTGCTTTAAACAAGTTATCAGGGACGTTAAGGCATGGGCCAACTGGGCCCGGAGCCTTGGCCGCAATGGGGCCTCGTCTCTTTCTCGACTCAGCTTTAAGATCATAATTCTACGTACAAGCCTAGGCCTATCACCATACACCATCATCACTCATTCAGTCAAAAGGCGGCTGTTGGTACGTGAGATTGTAAATCATATATATTTTTGTTTCGGGTTATTATTTGTACGAGTATTTGACAACGTATGCTATGTACTATTTACTATTAAGAGTCACAGGGGGGGCATACGTTTATGTAGGGGTCCAAGACCTCAAGAAGTCTTAAGACGTCCCGACAAGTAATGTACAAATATATTTTCCACAACAACATGAAAAGTTCCATTTGCAATAGAATAACATAAATAGATTTTGAAATGAATGCTTCAGAACGAATAATTCTAAAAACTTATATTGGAACCATTCGTTAACCTTGAGTCTAATTTTATTACTTAATATCCCAATATTGGTAATGTATAAATAATTAAGCACGCAGAATTTGTTTCGAATTCGAAGTTGTTTTTAAACAGCAATTATTACACGATACCACATTTTTTGCACCACATATAATTTAACACAATCGATAACGGATTAAAGAGAATAAAGCTTAAGTTATACATAAAGAAGAATTTATTTTTTTCTATTTATCAAAATATTTGTCTTCATTATAAATTAAAACGGAACTTAATGACCAAAACAGAATTGTTGAGTTATGTATTACGTGTGAAAGAATTGATTGATAAAACTGTAGAGGAATTTTATGATTTAATTTAATTAAATCGTAAGTTCCCATTTCCCATTGTTAAAAAAATAATCGCAGGTAAAGAAATTAACCATTTATCTTATCATTTTTAAGAAATTAAGATACTGGCAATTGTTACAGTTGTATATTCAGGACCCGTTAACTAATTGTTGAGTAACCCGCCAGTCTGTTTATTACGCGTTTTTACCAGGGTTCCCTCGACAATTCTCGATCGATTCTGATATTATTTCCAGACATTGCAAAGTCATAATTCTTATTTTTTTATTTTATGAAATTCTTATTAATCTTTTATTCAAATGACGTCACGAATGTGCTTGTTAAAAGAAAACACATTAAAAATATTTTTTTTTTCTATCTGTGAATCACTCTTTTTCGAAAAGGGAAAGTGTTCAAGTTTCGATTATTCGAACATTTTTCTTCACAGAGCTAAATATATTCCTAAAAATATATGTACTTGTTATTCACTGACTCTAAAAAACTTTCAGATTTTATAAATCTCTTCCTTCAAGCCAACTTCGGATGACCAACCAGATTGCTCCCTATCATCTCGGCTATTTTTCCAATTTTTTTTACCGGATTTCTCAATCTAATTTTCATGCTGCTTCCTGATTGGTTGAGCAAAACTCTCCCTGCCTTGAATTTTTGGACTACTTATGTATTTTTCCGGATTTTTTGAAGGACACATTTTCCATAAATTTTTAACTTTTAATTATTTTTTCTCTTTTTTTTAAATCAAGGGCAATATCACTCATTACTTTTTCTACCCGTCAAACAGGAGATAAATGTTGAAAAGGATTCAGTGCTCCATACACCCACGCAGCATCTATTTTTTAAGAGATTATTCTTAAGATCTCATTATCAGTGAGATCAGCTGTACGCTCAACTATTTTGTACACATCACATCTTAAGATATATAAAATTCTTTTTTCTGTAATACAAGTGAAAGGAAAAGATGTGTCATATAACGAGGAAAAGGACGCTGCACCAGACTCCATTTACATGTTCTTGAGTCCTCAAAGCAACAGAGTTATTACTAAATTAAGTTTAATATCAAAAATCTCGAATATTCGGACCTATCAGATAAGATTTGCCATGCAAGAAATTAGAAGAAACAAAATATTAGTACAAAACAATCAACCATAGAGCAAACCATTGATAAAACAATAAACTCAATTTTCTTTAAATAATTTAAGTGTCAAGGTAAAAATATTATTTTATTTTCGTTGATATGACAAACTGAAATTACACAGAAAACTCATATCAATGTTGAAAATAGCATTAATATGAAACTATTTATCCATACCTTTCTATCTTTGTACTATCGCTCAATTCATATAAATACAGTAACTCGCGGTCCAGTTCTTCCAGAGTATAGTAACCATGGGCTGTGAATACCGTGAGTTAACCAGACACCAATACATTTTTGAAAGATCCATGTATTGAACTTTCTTTAATAACGGCTGAACAGACCTAGAAGATTCCACATAATGAAACAATAGACTATTCTTCAAATGACCAATCATTTGTGATTGTGTGTGTGTGGTATGAAACTATTTTTTTAAAATATTTTCAATAACTGTTATCATGAAGTTAACAATAAAAGGACACAAAAATTCATTTTCATTAAAAAAAAAAAGACCTCTTGAAAATATATTGTATTATATTCCCGTGTGAATACTAATTATTTTGAGAATTGTCACAAATAAAGCAAACGTAATTAAATTTGCAAAAATAGTTCATTGTTTTATGAGATTTCGGGATATTGTTTTGATTTCATCACGAAAATCTCATTAGTATTAGAAATTCATTAACAATGCTATCTCTAGTGAAAAATACGATTTAATTTATTTTTGATAAGTCTTGAAAATGATTATTTGTGAGGAATATTTTCATTTTAGGGGGAAAAGATTACCAAGCTGTTTTAAGAATATTGTTGTAGGAAATCGTTAACAATTATACAAGAAATGAGATTCATATACAGATTCCTTCTGATAAGGAATTTAACCTTATTCACTCTTAATACCAGAAATCAATCAGTACGCTCGATGCAAGAAAAATGGAAAATTCAAAATTATTCGAATAATAGTAGCCAAAGTTTATTCCACGAATACCTTTTATTGTTATAATCACGCAAATAATCAAAACAGAATGATAATATCTCCAGATGAGTAATATCTCGAAAATATGTAAAAATTACTTACATATTATATTCAATCAGCGTCACACACACATAATTGTGTGCACATTAACATTCTTTTCTCCTACTGAACTAACATAAATTTAGAATAATACAAAAGATGCCAACTTTAGAAATAAAACTTTAACAACAGACGATTATATATATCAGCAAATAAATTAATTTATCAGATAAATTAGAGTTTCATGAATTATTGAATTAAAGCAGACGATAACAATATGGAAGAGAATTTGCAATTATACCTACAACTTTTGTATAATTTATATAACGAAATTAAGAATTAGTTCACACAAAACAAAGAAAAGAAATTTAAATAAAACTAAATATATATATATATTTCTCAATAAGAACTTACTTAATTTTAAAATGTTGAAGATGTTGGCATCAATGGATGAAAGAAACTTTAAATACTAAAAAATAGCAATAAAATCTGATGTGAGATGACGAAATCCAAAATATATAAGGTGAGATTTTATCGTCTCATAGAAAAACTGTCGTTTATTCTAAAAAGCAAAACCTGCAACGCGGGAATAAATTAATATTTTATTAAATTACCAATAAAGATAATACATCTTTAGCAACGAGAAAAGATTTTATAAAATATCTATACAATCACCATTTCTGTGTGTGTGTGTTCATTCTTTTAAACAAAATTTATTTACAACCAAAGTTAACCAATTTTTAATGTTACTTCTGACTTTAGTCAGGGGCGTAGCTATCACCGTATCAGCCGTATCAATGATACGGGGCCCCCAAGCTGCAGGGGGCCCAACATGTGTAACTACAGTACCACTAACAAGCCATTCATTCTTAAAAAAGGGCCCCGAAGGAGTTTTGATACAGGGCCCACTCACAACTAGTTACGCCAGTGACTCTAGTGTTGATTCGTAGTAAAACAAAATGGCCGCCTTGCACATTGTTATGTAAGTATCAAAAGCGCAGTGCAGAGATAATTCGCGCGCGCGTTAACAAAAAGAATAATGATTTCTTCTCAAACATGGCGAACTCGGATAATCAGTAAACAACCTTCCTTCTTCCTCTTTTTTTAAAAATTGGATTATTACTGTGTCGACATTTTTATAACACATGTTTGAATATTAAATGCTTAATTTACGATTCTAATAGAAACTAAGTACATAAAGCCAAGACTTTCTTTCATTTTCAATTAAATGTGACGCACTTAAATTAATGTAATTATAATTAAAGAATTAGCACGTTTTCTTATTAAATTAAAAATTGTAGTAACTATGCTAATTGAATCAAAATGCTGCTGAATTTAACGACTTTTTTGAAAGAATTATATGCCAAAGGTGTCACTGTTAATAACTAAAGGTCTTTAAGTTTCTCGTTCTTCAAGCTAATTGAAGGATATAAGTATTTTAATCACTAATTTACCCATTGTTTTTTTTACAGTTAATTGTGAATAAAAATAAAGGAATTTCAAATTATATTATTTGAAATGCCTAACTTTTTTTACCTTTTTTACAGTAAGTAACGTTTTAAATCGATTAAAAAAACCCAGCCTAGGCTATTTTTTTTTTTTCTTTTAGCTGTTTTGAATTGAGCCAGCGAAAATTTATCCATGATTTATTTACAGTGGCACGTATAAGGAACTGTTTGGAGGCCCAATCTGACAAAAGACCACCCAATTTTTATATTTAGCATTAAGATTGCTAATCGGCGTTTACGCTTTCGTGTTTTTAAATCATTCCTACTCCCTCCCATAAAAGAAGTCTGCTTAACACCACTGATTCAACCCTCCCCCTCCCTTCTCTACGCTTTCCCACTGATGACGTATATGTAACAATGTAAAATAATAGCATCTGTGAAAGCCCCCACTTCATAACACGAATTTAATCTAAAACGATTTTAAATGCCAAAAAATAGCCTTCCTTAAGACATTCAATTGAATAAAAAACATATAAATGCGTAACTGAGCTATGTTGCATTTTTATCTAATAAACTTTTTAAAATTTCATAACATAAGTAACACTTGCAGTTATTGCATACATTTTTGCTTTTAGAAATTCAAAAAGTCTTTTAAAGTTATTCTGAAAAATCGCATTGTTGAAAGACAGAAAGATGACAAGACAATGTAACAATAAAATAAACTACCAAGTGAATAAATATAAAAACCTTAAATAAATGTTATCACGTGTTTTTCTAAAGAACACTAAAATCACGAACGCATAAAGATTTTAGAACTACAATAAATTGTGAAACGAATCCAAAATCTTGAAATGGCGATAACTGTAAACATGGTGAATGTTTTCGATTTTTTTTCTCTTTCAACTCCAAAGATTTTCTGCTATAAATTTGTTTATTTTATGCATCTTTAACGATAATCAAAAAATGATTCCAGTTCAGTGTCTTTTCTAAAATATTTAATGGATTATACGTTATGATAATGTGCGTGATACATTATGATAATGGATTATACATTATGACGCGAGAATGGATTGCGTTAAATATCCCGTATGTTTGAAGTACTTGTTCGGAAACTTAAAATACTCTAGTGTTAGAAAATTACACACAAATTTAACAGTGATGTGGAAATAATTTGAAAACTTAAGCAACTAAATTGTTGAAATATTAACAACTAGATCAGATCCACACAGATAATAATAAAAATATCACCTATTCCAAACAACAATATTAAAACGAGGTTTAATAATATTGCCAGCTCAAAAATCTGAAAGTAATATTGTTCTTCGTATTGAATTTTTGAATGTTTTCTTTTTTAATTCAAAAGATTATATAATTTTTTGTGTGATTACGGGATGCTTCTACAGTAATAAATATAAATTTTCTTCGAATTCAGTATTTTTTATATATATATATATATTTCTCCCTGCTCCCAAATGGCATTTATATAACGCCATGTAGTGGTATGACGTTTCCCACAGAATTCCATTTTAGGAAACTAACTTCTTTACCATTTTGTTTAAGCTGTTTTTCATAACATATTTGGCTTGAAATTCAGAACGACATTCCCAAAGCCGAGAAAAAACTTGTAAGTCGAATAACAACAACAAAAAAGATTACCAAGACAACAACGTAAGAAGCGTATTCGAGGATATGAAATAAAAGATAGCTTTTTTTATTAGTGAATAAATTCATTTCCAACGTAAGAGATATACCCGATTAGATAGGAACTGCTCCTTTTCTACAAGATAAACAAAATCCGATTCGAAATAATCGAATATCAAGAAGAAACGAACAACGAGGAAAGTTAATCAAACTGTTCTAGCGATGTCTTTAAGTAATTGCATTTTCATCAGTGAAAAAGGCAGCAGAATTGTTCGAAGTGCAAAAATTAGCTCTAGCAACGAACAACCTTGATGTTTGAATACGCCAGCAGAAGGAAATTTCGCTCCTTCGCACCTGACGTTTGTTCAGGTCGTGGAACACTTTTTTTTTTATCTTTTTTCCTCGAATCGAGCCGTGCAAAGAGCTCTCCTTTCCCTAGCACGGCTTGTTTATTTGGCACATGACGCTACTGAGTAGTTACATCATCTTCCGTCTATCGGTAGAAGTAAAGAAGACCTTCTCATGAGGGAAAAAATTCCATGTAGACGTTGGTGTAGTTCGAAAAGCAGCTAGCTACCGATTGACCACATTCCGCCAGCGAGATAGTTAGATGATATCGATTGATCAGTTCGAAAGCAAAAATTGGCTCTCTCAGAAGAGAAAGTGGAAGCTTTCCGAATCGTTTTTGTGAGATTAAACAATTTTTGACATAGTTTGCGATGGTTACGTGGCAGTGTAATGTCTGCCAAAGCTCGCCTTGATGTCTGGGTTTCCATGAGGCTTAGTAACCAAGTCACAGTGGCTTATAGCATTGCATTAAAATGTACGAAGTATATAAACTAAGATTAATCTTTTAAAGGTTTAAAAAAATTTACTAAATATTTTGTTCGTTAAAACCGATTTTTTTTTGTTTGTATTGAGAGTAACTTCATTGCTCAACCCCCTTAAAACGCGCAAATTTTTTGAAAAACTCTACGAAAAAAAAATCTATTTTTGTTTAAGAAAACATATTTTGGAACCTTGTGTTCACAAAATAATAATAAAAAAAAATACAAATCAAAATTTTAATTTTAATTTTTTGGATTTTGAGCCTCATTGCAGATAAGAGCCGAATACTGCAATCTTGCTCAAACATCGACTGTTATTATCTTTATTTCGCATTGCTGTTCCGAAAAAAAAAATTTTGCCAGTAAAAATATTTATTTGTACTTTTTCTACAGATAATAATAATAATAGTATTTATTTTTAAAAAATTATTCAAAATTTTCTTTTGTATGAAAAATTTGGAAGTAAGGCGCAGTACATAGCCCAATATTGAAATTATTACACATATAGCGACTCTCTTTTCTTTTCCTTTTTCCTTTGCTATACCTTTTAGAACAACACACAGTGCAGTATCTTGTGGAAGCTTCTTTTTTTTTTTTTTTGGTGTTGGAGAAACAAAACTGGGATAATGACATTCCGTTTGTCGTAGAATTCCAGAAGAGTTTGGTATACCCAATTTTTTTACATTTTTCATCACTAGGTATAAGCACTTTGTATAAGTCTTTGTACGATTTTGTTTCTGAAATCTCAATTTTTCTACTCCATTTTTTTATACAAAACATATGCGTTCCAAATGCTAATTTCGTATAAAAAGTCGTAAAGTATAAGAAAAATGCGAAATCACGAACGACGGACCACATATCAGACTCACGAGTACAGACGACATTCGCTTATAATTGAGTGTGAAAATAACAGTACCATAAGATGCGACCCCGTTCGAATTATTTCGAACATGCTCAGTTTGGTCAGTTTAACAAGGGTGTAGTTA
>BMAV01026306.1:150766-161672 GCA_019973955.1 Trichonephila inaurata madagascariensis | reverse complement strand
CGAACTCTGCAGCTACACTGGTGTCAGTACGCCCCTCCTCCAGCTTTCCGATCATTCTTCCACGTGTGAAGTCGTTCAGGTGATTTCTTCCAGCCATATTTCACGAACTGACTCACTGGCACTTGCAGCGAATATGTTGAATTGCGTCTCCGTCCTTCATTTTATTCTACTGTTGAGCAGCGCGCGCCGACATCACGCGTTTTGCGTACGCTCACATCGCTTCTGACATTTTGTTCCTGATATTTGCATGCGCATGACGTTTCTACTGACTTACGTGTTCACTGTACTGATCTCCAGACCTCCTTTTCTGCAATTTCATGGCTATCTGCTAAATTTTTACATTGTTGCTTAAGTTTTGCACACCAGTGTATTAGTGCTCAACATTACTTATTATCAGGAGTGTAGCTACCACCGTATTAGCCGTATCAATGATCCGGGGCCCCAAGCAACAGGGGCCCCAACGTGTGTAACTACAGTACCACTAACAGGGCTTTCATATCTAAAAAAGGGCCCGAAGGAATTTTGATGCAGGGCCCGCTCAGGGCTAGCTATGCCAGTGATTATTATATTAGTACTTATACTGTTTTTCGTATAATAGATACATTCTAATTTATGGTTTAATATTTTTAAAGTAATTTTTTTTTTGTAAAAAAATTTTAAAAATCATTTACTAGATCATGTAGAGCAGGGATAGCGAACCAGTTGCACGCGTGCCATTGATGGCACGTGACACAATATTTTGGGCACACCACCGATCAAAACGGTTTGTATTTTAGTTCAAAATAACAAAGTTTACTATGAAATATGACGAACAAACGCGAGAAGCACACTCGTTTGTCATTATCTTGCGCATAGCATAGTAAATTTCATTGATACAACTGTAGTTTAAAGTTTATTTGTGTTACATTTACGATTATTAACTGTTATTTAACATGGCTAGTTCAGCAAATAAATAAATATAAGTGCAAGGTAGTAAGTGTAACAGAATTTCAAACTTAGTGGACCGAGAAATATGGCATGATTAGTAAAGGCGACAAAGCGGTATGTGTTTTATATTCTGGAACAGTAATATGTAGAAAATCGTCTGTAAAACGGATTCCACAAACACATTTAACTGTTTGAAGAAGTTGTCTCGCGTGCTATTTTATAACCATATTTTCATCTACCTATGCCTGCTAGTCATTATTATCAGAAAAGAATAACATTAAAGATAGCTTAGAAACCGTTTGGCATATGACTCCAATTTAGCATGCATTCTACTAAAAGTAACATCTTATAGCCTTTATACAAATTATTTGTCGTATGATCTGCTACAACAGAAGTCACACAAATGTTACTTTAATTTGAATTACACGCATTACTAAAATATTACTACTATACAAAGTGAAATGTATTTATTCGAAGTATGAATAAAGAGTTTTGAGTTGTTAGTATTAGTTTAATTATTTCCCCAATAATCACAAGTCAAAATTGTTTGACGGGCCCGTCTGTATCTCATTAAACATTTCTTCAGAAAAAATGGCACGTTGATCCATAAAGGTTCGCCATCCCTGATGTAGAGTATTTATTTTTTGAGCATTTTATTACTTCCAGTAGAATCACTTGGGATGGGGGACGCTTAGTATTGATAATGAGGACTTATCTCAAGACTTAGTTGTTATTCTCCTTTCACTTCTGAAAATTTTAATAAAACCTCTAAGAAATTTCAACAAATTAATGCTTGGCAAACTAATATATATATAATGAACTCAAAAATATCCCTAACGTGTCCAAATATTTTAACAAAAGAAGTGTGAATCTGTATTGTTTTTAGAGCTGAAATTTCAATTTTCGACTTACTTTCTGGGCAAAAAACTTTCTTACCAAACCAGTTGTTAAGAGATTCAGATTAATTATGCTAAGAAATGTATACTGTGAATACAAAGATGTTTCGGCTTTCGAAGGTCGTTTGACACATCAGTTACTTTCTTGGCGTGTCAAAAACACTCAGAAGTTCTTGAAACGCAAGACATGCGGAACATCTTAATTGAAATATAACAGATCTTCTAGCCTCTCTGAAAAACAAATTGTTGCGGAAAAAGAAATATTTGTTTTTCAATAACTTTACTAGACTGCATCTGCAATTTCTTTGTGTCGATGGCAATTTCTTATATCAAACAAGATTATAGGTGTAAAAAAACAACAAGTGTAACATCTGACAAATATAACAACTTATATATTGATTGGGTTGGATTGAAATTCTTTTTTTCAACAATTCTAAGGTGACCATTTTTTTTACAATGAAAAGGAAGACGAAAAATTTAAGGAAAAATTACAACTTAAATATATGAAACGTTTTATTAATTCAAACAAAAATACGGTAATTGCGCTTGCATTCTTTTTCATTATTCTTAAACGAGTATTTTTCCCATTGAATGAATTTTTTTTTTGTCAACATATCATTTTTTTAATATATCGGAAAGTTCGGGAAAAAATAACCTACATACTAAATTTTACGGTAAGCACTGTAGCTAAAATATTAACATTCGATTTTGATTTCTCACTAGTCACTTCCCAAAAATCATTGCCAACTGAAAAAAAAAAACTCTTTCAACTGCTGCATTAGTTCCAGGGCAGCACAACGTAAATTCAAAAAGAATAACTAAATTTTTAAATGGAATGTGTTCTTTCTTGAAATGGTTAAGTATTTCCACCCATTTTTTATCAATTTCAGCATGTTGATGTTTCAATTTAGTACAATTTAAATGCACATTCAGTCTTCCAGTTTCATCAAACAAACCATTGCCAACGATTTTAATATCAGGCATTTCTTTTGATAAAAAAATCAACACAATTTTCTATATCTGTCCAATTTACTTGTGTGATGAAGTCAAAAAACACTATTGAAAACTGTTATTTCCTGTGATATTTGTTTCAGACCATTATTCGACATACTGGAAACAGGTTTGGTAAAAATTCTGTGCTTCTTTGGTAAAATTTTCCGTTATGCCTGGCATCTCTGAATACAGATTAGTTTTAAAATGTTGAAAAGGAGGACAAATAGGAGGACACTTTTCGAGGAAGGAAAGAATCTATAAAGGGTCAGTCCTTCTTAAAGGAGGACGATTGGTCATAAATACTGCCCACAAAGAAAAAAAGGCTTAGGTATTTAAGGGTGTTTTTTTTTTCTTTGGAATAAAAGTAATTTTTGTTAAAGTGAAACAGGTGTCGTGAGACAGAATTTGCCTTGAATTTTTTCATTTTAATGCGAAGAAAAATATTCTTTCAAATGGAGCTGCGTTATCAACGTTGAAATGAGTTTACAAGATGCAGACTCACCTTAAAGTATGTTTTTCACAAGTACATTTATTTTGATCTATTTGTGGTTTGTTCATTTTTTTTTTATTAATTTTGCGATCAAATTTTTAGGTTTCAATTTGAAAATTGTTAATATTTGTATGTATAATCACATTATTCACATTCTATACTTAACATTATTTTAATTCAATTAAAATTTAAGTATTAAACAGACTTTTATTACTAACAATTAATTCATTAATATAAAAATCTGATAAACAATTGAAAAAATCACAACAAAGGGTGAAAAAATCTTATTTTTTTTAAAACTACATATACATATATATATATATATCTATAATTGTTACATAAAAATATAATCTGCTGACGGAATCGAAAAGAAAAAAAGAATTACTTGCAAAGATCAGTGAACACAATTTGAAAAGATTATTCTAAAAATCAGAATTTTAAAAATAATCGTCCACATATATAGTGGTCTTAAGCAAATAACCACACTTAAATAAAAAAGGAAACTGAATTAATTGCATTGCGAGGAAAAACTACTCCCGGAGCCCCAGATTACAAACAGAAAAAAGAGTCAGACTAAAGAATAAATTCTTCAACCACACCGTGACGATTCGATGAACTTGATTTTAAATCATCTATGCCCAAGACAAAACAAAATTACTTAACTGCGAGCAAAGAACCAGGTGCACTGGTGCAAAAACATATTGCAATGGAGAATTCAGGACCGAAGTTATACACTTTTTAGCGATGAATTGATGTCCAACTGCCATCTGGATACAATAGTTTGGTCTTGCAAACGGGAGTATTTAATAACATTTTGCTCGAAACGCTATGTGAAGTTCAATATAGTTCTTTGTGGAAGTGTATGATTGCTGAAGGCTTAGGACAGGGATGGCGAACCACTGGCACACGTGCCATTCATGGGCACGCCACCGATCAAAACGGTTTGCACCTTAATTCAAAATAACATAGTTCAATATTAAGTATTACGAACAAACGCTACTGATCGCTCGCAAAATCAGCGAGATTTTCTCAGTTCAAAGAATTATTGGAAAGGCTCCATTTTTTTATGTACCCTGAGATGATTTCATTTAATAAACTGAACTTGTCCCAATTCGATTGGTTGGAAATTGAAAATTTTGAAATGCACCTGATTGATTTCCAGTCTAGTTTAATATGAATTCAAAAATTTGTTGAAAAATGGAGAAAGTTGAAATTGATTGAAACAGAAAGATTAACCAGCGATACAAGTAAAGATGCTAATAATGAAATTTTGAAAACATATGATTCGATTTCAGATACATTTAACTGTTTAAAGAAGCAGAGCCATGCTATTTTAACCAGATTTTCATCTACCCACGCTTGCGAGTCATTATTTTCAGAAATGAATAACAATAAAAACTCGCTTACAAACTGTTTGGTAGATGACTCCAATTCAACATGCATTTTGCTAAAAGTATAACATCTTACAATCATAATATAAGTTATTTTTCATCTAATCAGCACAGCAGAAATCACATTAATAATACTTTAATTTGAATTACACGTATATCTGAAACATTTAGTACTATAAAGGTCAAAATTTATTTTCTTCGAAATAAAAAAAGAGTTTTAAGTTGTTAGTATTTAGTTTTATTATTTTCTCAAAAATCACAAGTCAAAATTATTTGACGGCACGTCTATATTTCATTATACATTTCTTTAGAAAAAATGGCACGTTGACCCATAATGGTTCGCCACCCATGGCTTAGGAAAACTGTATTTGGACGGAAAAGGTGAATTCTGAACAGTGGCGTAACTAGTCCTGAGTGAGCCCTGCATCAAAGATTCCTTGTGGGCCCTCTTTTGGGCCTCTTAATAGTTTGCGAATTCTTGCTTACACGCCCCCTTTGGGGTCCCGTATCACTGATACGGCGGTAGCTACGCCTTTGATTCTGAAGCATACACAGAGATGCTTAAGCATTTTATGATTTTGTCATCGAATGATTTAATCTTCCAACAAAACTCTGAATCTTGCCTCCCCTTAAAGGACACTACCGCTTGGATTAAGAGCTGTAAAATCGAACTACAGTCGGACACCGATTTGACGAATTCATCGGGACCGAACATTTTGTTCGTTAAATCGGGGTCCAAACAAAATACAAACTTTTCGCTCGTACCTTTTGGAAATTCTATAATAAGCAACTACACAAATAATATCCATAGCTATAGAAATTACACGCTTCTTATTCAACAGTTAAAAATACTATTAATGAATTTTTATGCACCATTTGATTGGGAATTTTAAAATACTAACTAACAGATGTTTGGAATTCTTCTTGATTTCTGACTCGAAGTAGTTCTTTTTTCCGATTTTGTGCATAGAAGTAAATAGTGTGTCATTTGCACCCTGTTGTATAAGGAACGTTTTCACAGTTTCCAAACAATGTAAAACATTAAAAAACGAAATTTTTTTAATAAGAATTTCATTATCAATTTCTGCATCACAATGGCTATTCGCTGTTGAAATAGTTCGATAAATCAGGGTTTATTATTCTTTACATAGGGGGTTTGTTATTCGTTAAATAGGAGTTTATTATTAGTTAAATAGGGGTTTATTAATTGTTAAATAGGGGGTTTTGCCTTCATTTTAATCGCAGAAAGGGAAAATTCGTTAAATCGCGAAATTCGTTAAATAGGGGTTTGTTAAATCGGGGTTCGAGCGTATTTCCTTGGCTGTTCCTTTTACCCGATTTAACGGAGAATATGCGGTGCTTAATAAATAAACTCTTTAAGATTTAACATCAAATGACAAAGAAATTTCAGGAAAACCAGAAATCTGGCCGAGTAACTATAAGGAAAGATGAGTGCGAAAAAAATTAGTGTCCAGTTTGCCAAATCACGTACGTGATGTTATTGCGGAAGAGAATGTACTACTAAACATGAACAATTCATCAACCTCATGTAAATGGATTGTACTATCTCTTAGCATTTTACGTTAATTTTTTGAACCACTATGGAAGATTATCTGATGTTCTGAATTTTTAGAAGAAATTAATTACAAATTTTTGTAGAATCATACTAATTGTTTTACATTGTGCTTAACTACGAAGTATATAAAATAGAATATTACACTTCAAAATTCTCGAAGATTCATTTTTACTGAAATTAATGAAAATTTCTACTAGTTTTGTTCTTTCTATTGCTTTAATGTTTTGAATTGGAGGTGAGATAGATCGTCTCCTACGCTTGTAGGTCAAAGTATCTGGAGAGTTATTATAATGTCAATATAAATGAGGTTACATAATTAATATGTTTAAATGCAAGACACTATTCTAGAAAGTCGTAAAATTTTTGTTAAATGAAAAAAAGGAGCTATTTAGTTCGAAATAAGCTGATTTATCTATAAAATTGCTGATGATAATGTAGTATGCATATTTAGGTTTGAATTCATTAGTGCTCAAGGTACTAAGTAGTCTGTAAAAATATAAAATTAATAAGAATCAATATTTTAGTAAAAGGGAAAGGTCGAGCTTTGATTTGTTCTTATGTATATTGTTCTGACTGCGCGTAATAGTAGTAACAGTGCTATTTTTCATAACAATTACTCGGAAAAGAAAGAGAAAAAATATTTCTTTATGCGAAAAATAATTTGATTCTATTTGCCTTCTAATTTGTCACTTTCTTAAGGTCTTACTGGAAAAATGGCTAAATTTTAAGACATTCCATCTTTTGAAAATAATATAGCAATGGTGCCATAACTTACAAAAAAAAAAAAAACTTTTTGCCTGTATCCTGTTAAAAAATAAACCACAAAAACCTTTGCAGAATCAAGTTGAAAAATTCACCAACATCAAAAATGACCAGATATTTCAGTGGATATCTCCAAAAAGAGAAATCGCAATTCCTCTTTAAGCTGATATTAAAATGATTGCCAGATTCCACTGGTATCTGCATATGTGATAATCTGATTGAAACAGTTTTATCTAATACGTTGTAATTTATTCTGAAGAACGAACGCTCAAACGAATAAATGCTCGACAAGGGAATATTGACGAATTAGGTTTTCGAAATTTGAGCGAAATTCGATGGCTTTACACGATAATCTTCTTAAACGAACATTCACATTCCAGGTCTTCTTTTCTTTCTTCCTTCTTTATTTCTTTTTTAATGCTTACATGCTCTACTGCACGATAATTCTTTTGTTGAAAATCTGCTGTTTGGCTCGTTATTCGTTCACTAAAGTCTGCAATCAAGATTTTGAAGCAAGTTCGAATTAAGTTTGCTTTTTAGATAAAAGAATAAGAAATTAATTATGAATTTGCAGTTTCTAGATGAGGAAGTTCGAAAGACCTTACTACATATTTTAATATTATTTTTAAAATATAAGAATTTTGAAAATTCATCGTAGGTTTTGCACAAGATGCGGTATCTTCTAATGTGAAAATTGCTGGATGAAAGTGAGGCTTAACTTTACGTATGAGAGAATTACAAATTTTAGTTTAGAGAACCAAACGATATTTCCCTTTTATTTAATATAAATTTATTCCAATAATAATTTCAAAGTTAAATCAGAACTCATTACATGTGTGGGGATGAACTATCTTTTATTTTGTTTTGAAGAAACAAACAAAAATTAAATGCAAAATTATTCAGTTGAAACAACTGTCTGGTGTTGACATTCTACCTCATTATTACCTTTGCTTTAGATGTATTTTAAAAACTTAAAATTCCTAATGGCAACGGTAGTTTTGGTTGTTATAATTCAGTGAGAGAGAGTGAGTTTTAGAGAATTAATAACTTCTAAATTATACTAGAGAATTAATAATTATCAAAATTAGTACGCCATTTTGCTCTTTTTGAACGTTATTTTTGAGATGTTAAAGCAATAGATTAAATTGACTGTAATCACAATTCTTCTGATGTGGTTTCCATAACAGTACAGCTTTGTTTTGTTAATATACAATATAATGGAAGACTAACCACACACACAACACACAAATTAGGTTTATTTTTTTTCTCGATAAATTTCTTATTCTCAGATGAGAGCTTATCACCGATATCTTATCACGAATTTATTTTTAAAAAATTTTCCCTTAGAAATTTCGTAAGTATGTCTTACGAACAAAAATATATTAACTATAGGTACTTACATATTATCGTAACAATCGCCAACTCTATTAATAACTCGCCAAGTTATTAATAGAGTTGGTTTTCAATTTCCTATGTGCCGTGCTCTCTAAATTGAAAGCCATGTGCTTCGTTTCATATGTCGCCAAAAGATTGCGATAATACGTAATTACCGAAAAAGCTTTTAAGTATAGACCAGGGGTGGGCAGACTTTTACATGATATGGTCAACTTCTAATTTTTACAAGGTGTTGCGTTCCACCCAGTGGCGTAGGTGTGGTGAGCTAAAAAAAAGTGAACAGTATTTATATTATGACAATAAAATAAATGCAAAATATGTATGTACCTACATAACAACAACAACAAAAAACCTGACATTTTAAACCACGTTTAAAGAAAAACACAAGATACAAATATAAAAATAATACTCACAAACTGAATAATATCACATGTCATTTATTATTAAACAATTTAAAACACATTAAAAATAACTCATTTTAATTTAAAGTTAGTTCCCGTAGTTATTGTCAGTACAGAGGACTTAATCTGAATACTGTCTGCAAATCTTGAGTATCTCGGTTTATAATTATTAACTGCTAATCTTGTAATGGGTTCTAAATTGTCGCCTGTGAAACGGAAACAGTATGCTGTTCGTTGAAAATGCAGATTCACACAGATAGATCAGTATCATCGATTATGAAACGTCAATTTTTCAGTCTAGCTGGCGTCTTTGTTCCATAAATTTGTTTTTTTAGTATGCATGTCTTAGCTATTAGTAAAGGCGGTCATCCCAAGATGTCCAGGTGGTCCACTGGTCGATAGCGATCGACTTAATGCCCACCCCTGGTATAGACCATTGCTGGAGTTCCCCAATAAACATTTTTGAATTAAATTTTTAACATTTTTCTTTCTCATGTTACACCTATACACTATTAATAATTATATTATTTTTTTTTTAAATTTGTAAACTCTTTTCTTTACCGTAAAATAATAAAGTATCTAAAGAGTATTAGATTTTCGAAAAGAACAAGTAACTCTTTTTTAAATCGCACTATCCATGTTTGTTTGAAATATTTTCTCAGTCTTGCTGAGCTTCCAGAAAAAGAATCAAGCCTAGACTGAAATGGATTTGAATCTTGGCTTTCTCAGCTTTCTGAAATATCATCATTTGGAAGTCAACATCTGTACGGTGCAACTGAACTTCGAATGATGCAGTCAGTCGCTGGGGTTATTTTTGGAAAATAGTGAGCAACCTTGCAAAGACTAAAAACTTTTCATCAAATCAAGTAACTCTTTTTCCAAGACGGAAATCTTTGCATCGTCAGCTTCTGCGCAATCGATAAAATTTAATCCAAGATATATAATATACTTTTTTTTTCTCCCGCTTTCAATTTCCGAAGGTTAAGCTTATTTTTCAGGGAATTCGGTTGAAGTTTAGAGCAGATATTACGATATTCTCGACATTTCTACAGTTTTAGGAAGAATAATACTTAAGACGATTGGTTTCAATCCTATTTTTTCGTTTAAATCAAACTCATTTATTACGAATGAATATCGTTTTCTATGACATTTTTACTGTCTAGTAAAGTTTCTTATCGAATGTTTAATATTTGCTAAGAAAAAAACATTTAAAAATGTTGTTTTAAGTTATTTTATTCTTTACTTAAATTTTAAATAAAAATTTGAAAAATAAAAATTGCATCACAAAATTTTAAAAAACATTTTTTTTTTAGACCTTTAGTGGTTAATTGACTATGAAAAATTCTATGGCTCTAAATTATAACCTTTTAATTACATCTCTTTCTATTTATTTTATTCTTTCTCTCTCTTTTGCTCACTCTTTCTCTCTCTCTCTTTGTGTCGCCTCTTAATATTAAATAAAAAATATTGTTATATAAAATTTTATCGTTTTTGTACTAATTTTTGATTCTATTTTCCTTCAAAGTATTCTTCCGACTTTACCAATATATTGTTCACAATATATTTTAATATAGAACTTTCTTAGTGTGTTATTTAATAGATTGAAAAAAAAATCAAAAAATATGAACTGCGAACGGAAAATTAATCTATCTATCTCCTTACCCTACCAGTCAATATTTAATATCAACGAATGAGTACATATCTTTTTCTTTCCGAGTACAGTTTTCATCAATCCTATTTTTATTAGAACATTAGCACTTTTTTCTCTTAAAAGTTATCGATTTTTACATCATAAAACCATTTACCATTTTTCTTATACTAACAACTGCATTATTACTTATTTCCGCAAGTACTTAGTGTTATATTTAAAAAAAAAGAGCATAATATTGCTTCAATATTTAAATTAATTTTAATTGAATGACTATAAATACATTTTTCAGCAATTAATTCTCATTACCGGTTCTTACACAGAAATAAGCAATTCAAAATATTTTATATTAGTTTATATATATACTTAACAAGTTATCAAAAGTAATTTTAGCATTGGTTACAACAGTTATTTTTTCGTATATAAA
>BMAV01026306.1:131407-149847 GCA_019973955.1 Trichonephila inaurata madagascariensis | reverse complement strand
GAGTCTCATTTATTCACGAGCCATTTTCTTTTAATTGTGTTATTTATTTAGTTTCAACTTATTTATTCTTAAGACAGATTTCGCTGAAAGGATAATAAATGGATTAAAACCTTTATATAACCACAAAAATATATAACTATATCTTTAATTATAATCTTGTATTGACTCAAAAACTATTTTTTATAAGTTTTTTTATTGCAAACAGAGATATATCTATTATTCTTTTTTTTTTTTATAGTTTGAACATAAAATGGCCTGCAGAAATGTTATTTTAATATGTATGCTTGTACTAACTCAGTAACTCTGTAAAATTACGTTTTTATTTTTTGCAAACAGGAATACATTTGCTACCCTTTTTGAATCGTTTGAACATAAAAACACTTGAAAAAAATGCCTTCCTTGATGATGAATAATCTAATTCATTTTGCATTTTTTAGAGTTGTGGTTAATTTAAATAAAACATTAACTTATTTTGGTTCAAGTTAAAATTTAGTTTTTGAATTCGTATGAAACAGAAACTAATTGACAGTGGCGTAACGTACACCCTCGCATCGAGGGGAGGAAAAAGGTTCTAGGAGGCCCGAAGCCTGACTGCCTCCAAATACCTACCCTTTGTAAAATCTAACTTGGGGACCCAAAACCTGACTTCGCAGGGGGCCTCCGTTACGCCACTGCTCATTAATAAATAGTTTCAATGAAACTGAATGATATGATTTTTCACAAAATATATTACTTAGTGTTTAAAATTTATTAATTTAATAATTCATGAATCTTAAATAGGAGAAGTATTTAGTATTCAGGTTACAGTATTTTTTATGGGTACAACACAGCGGTGAACACAAGAGTGGGACTTGAGGGTTCAAACCCCTGCCATACACCTAGAGATTTTTAATTTTCAATATAAAGATTACTCCTCGGAGTTTCCATTTACTTTTCTTTTTTTAATGTTAACTCCTCCCATACAACTAGTATGTGTGCGCTCTGGTACAATGAACTGTTTTAATTGAAATTCTATGGATATTATATGTTAGATAATAGTATTCGTTTTTGTTGCATTAATTGCTTACTTTCTAAAAAAAATTATTGCACGTACAATATTTTGCATGAAATACGAATTCTTTTCCTTCAAAAAAGTTTTTTAACGGCTTGAAAGTAAGTGAGCAGTAAATAAACCCGCAAAAATATGGAATCCCTCCGCAAATATTTTGTAATAAATCAACAAATGTTAATTTTGAACTGAATTCCAATTAAGGATACAATACGTTATGTTTTTGTTTCACATCAACTTTGTACATAATATATTTTTCAAAAACGAAAGTGGAAAAGCTTATGTGTTAAGATAAAAATTCATCGGCGATGTGTTGCTATTTCTATTTTTTTCCCATGATGAATTATAATGTGATTTTAAACTAATACTTTTAATGTTAAAACCTGTGTGTATAGCTCCGATACTATAAGAAGAAAATTAAACGGAGTAAGACTCCAAAAATAATCTACACCTACAGTCTTCGAAAATTTAAATATTTGTTCCATTTTTCCCCCATTGCTTAATCACTCCAACCTCATCTAAATACGAACATATCGTTCTATAAATAAATAAAGTTAGTCAATGACTCAACCTAAGCTTTGATTGGTGTAAGCGCTAATTGCTAATTTATGCGCTACTCATTCTCGCGTTCATTAACTTGAAAAAACATATGCTGTCAACTTAAATAAGAGGCTTTTCCACTGACAGAAACTTCCCTATTACTCAGACACTAGACTTAGAATGTCATAGTTCTCGAATTCCATATAATGGGCTAGGAGAATGTGCAGGACCAGTGGACAGAGAACAGCGAAAGCTGGCTGTGTCTGATATTCTATCGATCTGGCAAACGGCTTATGCCACCCAAAGCTATTTCTATCCAAGAACGATGATTGTGGGCTCTGCTGTTGAAGAGTCATTGCTTTTCCTGGAGTAACCTTCAGTCTTGCGCATGCGTCCCTTTCTGAAGTGCATGGGACGAAGGTACGTGTGTGTCTTGGAGAATGGCGGGTTTTCGCTGCCGTCATATCAGTCAGATCGTTGTTCTGTTTGTCCTGATTGCGAAGCTGAATGGCAAAACACGCGCTTGGCTCTCAGTAAAAAAAAAAAAAAAGAAGCAAATCTCATCCATTTTTAGGAGCTCATGATAGCGATTGCTTGCATATGCTATCAGCAGCGAATTTCGCAATTTATTTTTATTCAGCTAGTTGGAAGGTTTTAAAAATGGCGCAATATGCGACCAAAATTTGCCATTTTCGTGGAATTTGTGATGCATTTAATTCGATTAGAACTAAATTTTGTTCAATATCTTGTAATTATACGTGAAGAATTATATTTTCTCACCTCCCCAAAACGCTAAGTGAAAAGAATTAATGGTATCGTTTTTTTTTTTTTAAATAAATGGCAAATTTATATAGAATTATGAAATGATGAATTAGGGTTAAGTATATGTCATAGATTTCATTTTTTTCTGTCAGACTACGTTCTTTTTCGTCTGAAACACGTTGTACATTTATTTCTTTACAGTTTCTCCAGAGAATATTCTTTCTGAAAGTTGTGGCACAGAAATTGTATCTGAGACTTTAGATATGATTAAAATGAGTGAGAGTGAATATTAACGTCGCACTGTTCAGCTACACAAGGGCTTTTGGCGACGGACCACGTTATTTTGAACCATGGCCAAGTGACGTGGACGACGCCTGAGCTGGCACCTCCTCTCCTAACTACCACACCACACCAACGGGAGGAATGATTAAAATGAGTTATTAGACATCAGTTAATATCAAAACGTGGTTTTGAGCTAGATTTCAAAATACCATTAAATTTTTATCTGTTATTCGATTTTAATATAACTTACAAATTTATGCAGATTGCAAAGTTTCTCGAGATGCTTCATCACTACAAATTCATTACAAATAACAATAAAAAAGAATACTCAAGTTTTCAGACATTTTATTTTGTATGCGCTAAAAAAAAATTGTAGTTTTTAATAGTTTGATAGAGATATATAATGTGTGTGCGTTTTATCATTTTTTTTTTATTTACTGCAGTGCAGTAAAAACTATAAAAAGAACGAGTAAATAAAATTAATAAGTGCAGGAAGGAAGTATTACAAGTGTAAGAAATGTTTTTGAAGGACTTTTCAGGACAAATTCTTGTTCTCTTGGAAGAGCTCTCTGGATTTTTAATTACATTGTGAGGAAAAAGAGTATGCTGCACAAATTAAAGTCTCATAATGTAAGGTCTAAACCAGAGGTCGGCAACCTATGGCACGGGGCACAATTCTCAGTAGCCCTCTGCAGTACTCTACAAATTTGTCAATGGTTGAATAGAAGTTGATAAATTTTTAATGGACGTTATTTGACAAACATCTTCAGAATTACTGACATTTATGGAATTACGAAAAAATCTGCAAGATAACTCCACAGATAAATTTACGGCTAATTTGTAAATTATTGAATGCCATTGCTGGAGAGATTTAATTGTTTGAAGAGAGAAAATTGCATGTACTCTGCTTTTCGCTTTTGGTTCTACATATCTAAGTAAAAAAAAATTCCTCATATGAAAAATATTTCGATTCCGCAAAGAAATTGTTTAACAACTGTGAATGCTCAGAACCATATCAAATTAAAAGTCACACATTACACCCCTAATTTTGTGATATGAAAGAAGAGCGATGCAAGCATTAGGTGGTTAGCATTAAAATTTTTATTTAACTATAATGAAGGGAAATAATTATGTTTTGCGTTGTATATTTCTTATTTTAATAAATAAGTTTAAAAGTACTTAATATATCTACAATTCTAATTTTTTTAAAATTTTTGTTGAAGAAAAATGCTGTTTATTTTTATGTTGAGAAATATCTTTAAGGTAACCGACTTCGTTCGAAACCGTGATTTTGAAAAACCGTGTAAATGGATAATATTTATGATATTTAGTTTCACTTAGATAGAAAATGTATATAAAATTGTTTTAAGAATAGTATTACAATAAAAAATTATTTAAATACAATATTTTGACAAAAAATTAACTTAGAATGACCCATTTTCAAAATGTTCTCCTTTTATGAAAAATGCTTCTATTATAATAATATTTTGCCTGTATATAGCTCAGACCTCTGTACAGAGGCTCAACTAGAATTTTTGAAATATATAACTTAGAAGTGGGTTTATCTATGTTTTACGACAACAGAGGGGAGACATTTTAAGAAAAAAACGCCGATAATTATTTCAATTGGTTGTAACTCTAAAAATGATGGGAATTTTTCAAAAATCATAGTTGAGCCTCTGTACAGAAGTCTGAGCTATATACAGGCAAAATATTATTATAATAGAAGTATTTTTCACAAAAGGAGAACATTTTGAAAATTTTTTATTCTAAGTTAATTGTTTGCCAAAATATTGTATTAAAATAATATTTTTTGTCAAAATGTCCTTTTTTTCAAAAAAGGAGAACATTTTGAAAAAAGGTTATTCTAAGTTAATTTTTAGCCGGAATATTTTGTTTAAATAATTTTTTTTGTCAAAATGTCCTTAAAACAATTTTATACATGTATAAAATTGAGTGACACTAAAGTGACCTCTAAGTGACACTAAATATCATGAAAATTATCCATTTATGCTTATCCATTCTGAATGTAGTCAGCCCCTCAGGGGGCTCACCTTCTTTAGGTGGGTACGGGTGTAACAATCCCGAGGTACCCTAGTGATCTTTTCCTTTTCCCAAGGGGTTTACTATCTTTGGTAAACACGGGTGTCACGATCCCGGGGTACCCCAGTGATCCTTCTCTATTTTCGACCCTCCATCTTGTCATCCAATTTCTTCTTTTTTTCTTTTCTCGTCCAGACCACAGACCTATGAATGTTTGGCGCAGTATAGCCAAAACTGGCTCTTGCGCCATAAAACACCAAACTCAACTCAACCCGAATGTAGTCGGATACCGTAAATGATGTAAAATTAATATATAAAAAACTGCCCATCTATATTATTGACCTCTATTTTCAAACTCTGCATGTATTACCTCGATAATCGAATTGTCTCAAAAATGTCCTACTGTGTGGTACACTAAATCATATTAGTAGATTGGTTTGGCACGCCACAACTAAAAGGTTGCCGACCCTTTATCTAAACCTTATGCATACTTGTGAATCATTAAAACGTAATTATGGTAAAACTGGATGAAAGGTTAACGCATTGCAGTAATCAGTTATTGACGAACGTTTCGGTTTGCTATTGATAAATATGTGAAACAAAAAATTATTAAATTTCAACTGTGAAATTATTTTCTAAATGCTTGTCAGAAACCGTTCAATTGGTTGGTGTAAAGAAATGTATTTTGTTAGCTTTAAGTCTGAGAAGCCTGATTTATTTTAAACTATGCTTTCATATTTTTTTTTTTATAGTTGTAGCGATAAACTTTAATTTTTTAATGAATCACAATAATAATGTCAATAAACAAAGCCATTCAATAATAACTGAAACTCAGCAACGGTATTCTGATATCTCTGGAAAACTTGACATCGTACAGTTCTTTTAAGGTATCCGACTACGTTCGGAACCGTGATTTTGCAAAAGCGAATAAATGGATAATTTTCATGATATTTAGTGTCACTTAGATTAGAATACATGTATACAATTGTTTTAAGGATATTTTGAGAAAAAAAAATTATTTAAGTATAATATTTTGGCAAAAAATTAACTTAGAATAATTTTTTTTCAAAATGTTCTTTTGTGAAAAATGCTTCTATTATAATAATATTATTCTTGTATATAGCTCAGACCTCTCTACAGAGGCTCAACTAGAATGTTTGAAATATATAACTTAGAAGTGGGTTTATCCATATTTTACGACAGCAGAGGGGAGCAATTTTAAGAAAAAAACGCCGATAATTATTTCATTTGGTGGTAACTCTGAAAATAATGTGAATATTTCAAAAATCATAGTTGAGCCTCTATAAAGAGGTCTGAGCTATATACAGGCAAAATATTATTTTAATAGAAGCCTTTTTCATAAAAGGAGATCATTTTGAAAAAAGATTATTCTAAGTTAATTTTTTGGCAAAATATTGTATTTAAATAATTGTTTTTGTCAAAATATCCTTAAAACAATTTTATACATGTAGTCTAATCTAAGTGACACTAAATATCATGAAAATTATCCATTTATGCTCTTTTTTATAATCACGTTTCCGAACGTAGTCGGATACCTTGAAAAGAAGATTGCATTTAGAATTATTTGAATAATGTACAGGGTAAGTCAAAATGAATATAGAGCGATTACAAACGGCTATAACTATTGAATGGAAAAAAGTTTGTCAATAAGATTTTCTCAGAATGTAGATGGAATTTCAAAATTTTGTATATATACGTCACAGATGTTCCATGCGACTTCTCTTGGTCACACGGACAACATCTAGGCTGTACTTACTCCATTTCACTGCATACATTTTGAAGCATTTGTGTTTTCATGTTGAAGCATGCGTACTTTCAGTTCTTCAATTGTTGTGAAAGACAGGATGTATGCGCTCCCCATGCCCTAAACAATTGAAGAACTGAAAGTACGCATTTGTAATGCGCTTGCGTCGATGAGTACACAAACGCTTCAGAATGTATGCCGTGAAATGGAGTACAGCCTAGAAGTTGTCCGTCTGACCAAGGGAAGTCACATAGAACACATCTGTGACGTATATATACGAGGGTGAGTTGGAAAATAAGTTTCCCCTGTCGACTGTGGTCAGAAATGTGTATATAAGTCAAAAAATAGAATGAGGCATTAAAGATAAAACATAACCTTACTTTTCCACATAAGTACCAAGTACATTGAGACATTTGCCATGCTGCTTGATAAGCTTCAAAAATCCCTCCAAAAAAATTCAAGGCTTTGCATACGGAAGAAGCGTTTACTTTTGCGTGGACTTTTTGGAGGTTGGAACCATCAATGCTATGTGGTACTGTGACAACCAGTCGAAATTGAAGGGGGCGATTCGGAAAAAGTGACCAAGGCTTCTCATATCTGGCGTTCTGTTGTTGGATGACAATGCAAGACCACACTCGGTGATGACAACGCAAGACCACATTGCAACTCTTGGTTGGGAGTGCCTAGATCACAGTCCTGATCTCGCACCAAGGGACTTTCATCCTTTTCTGGCCTTAAAGAAGAATTGAAGGCGCTTTGGAAGCAATGCTGAAGTCAAATGAGCCGTTAAACGCTTATTCCGTATGCAAAGCCCTGAGTTTTTCCTGGAGGGTTTTTTGAAGCTTGTCAAGCAGTATGACAAATGTCTCAATGTACTTGGTACTTATGTGAAAAAATAAAGTTATGTTTTATCTTTAATGTCACATTCTACTTTTTGACTTTCATACCCAACTCTGAAGACAGTCGACAGGGGAAACTTATTTTTCGACTCACCCTCGTACAAAATTTTGAAGTTCCATCTACATTCTGAATAAATCTTATTGATAAACTCTTTTCCATTAAATATTATAGCTGTTTGTAATCGCTATATTCATTTTAACTTACCCTGTATATTTGTGACATCACAAATGAAAATTATGTGGAAATAATTGAAGAAACAATATTTTTGAATCTACATTACTCAACGAGGTCCAGGTAGATTTCTTCGGGATCTGTGGAGTTTAAAAAAAGGTGTGCAGTATTCCAGGGATCTGTTGGGTCGATGACTTTTTCTCTGTTTTAAAATTTCACTTAATTTTTAAGGATTGTAATTATTAAATAATAATATAAGTTTTAATATGTCTGTATTGGTGATATATAGATTTACTATAGATCTAAAAGTTTCTGAAACGGAATGTTACAGTAGGAAAAAATAAAACACACAAATCTAATAAACCATTTTTTTTTTTCTAATTCTCTGTTCACATTCTTAAATTGTTATCTTTTAGTTCCGTTCTGCAATTGTTAGTATTGTGATTATTTGTATGCTGCATATTATAGAGAAGAATATAAAGGTGTCTATGAAGAAAATTATTGTTTTAAAAGGAGTCGATACTGGAAAAGTTTAGGAACCCTTACGCTATATTAAGTGCTTGATTTCCGAAAAATAGATTCTTACCTTATATATTTTTTTATTTATTGCTGTTGTTTTTATTATTTCACTTACATTTAAAATAATAAGAACTGAAGTGTAGAATTAACTTATTTTTTTCAAAAAAAAAAAACAAACAAAAAAAATTGAATGTGAAAGCGCACTCGAAGAAGTATCTGTTCACAATAAATCTTAAAAACTATGTGAAAAATTCTGTTATTCGTAACAGAAAAATTTCTAAGTGAATATACCAAAGTTGTATACTTAAATCAAGATTTTCAGGTACAAAAGAAATTGTTAGTTTTCGACTAAGAGACATTCTTCTTTTTTGCCCAGCACAATCACAAAATTTCTTTCTACTTTGCCAAGTAATCAATCAAATCGCTTTCAACTCAACTCAGAATCTAATTCCCGTGCTTTTGCAGCTTTTCCATTTCGAATGAACCTCAAGCTTAAGACTCAATTATCTCATTGCTATTTTTTTGTTATCGGATATCCTAATAGTGGATTTGAATTCATTCTCACGAACAAAGTCTTGTAATGATTTCACAAGTACCTTACTTGTTACCTTGTACTTACTTGTTACAAGTACAAACCTTACGGGAAATCAATGTTGATTGACCATATACGTCACGCTTCACCGTTGAATGGAACGATGTCATAAAAATGCCACAATCTGTACCATTGCATTTAATATTAAGTTTGGAACTGGTAAGATAACTCCTAAAATTAATCCTTCCGCCCTCACACTATTATCTTGATTTTATTTTTCATCACAATACAGAATCATAACTCCATTAGAACTGTTAAACGTAATACAATTAACCAATGATTTGTTGGAAAAATCACAAAACAAATATAAGAACTAGGAAAGGTCCAGAGGGTGTTTTTAAGTAAGTTATTGACCGATGGCAATATAATTAGTGTAATAATTTGAAATAGATTTTGTCATACATCTCTCTTACCCGTGCTATCCTATCCCAATTAACTTATCTTAGAAACTAAAATATTGTATAATAAACTGAACATGTATTATCAAATCTAATTTGATATCGTAAGATGGGTTGATTTTGAAATAAGAGTTTTCTTTTTGTGTTTCAAAATCTATTCATCGGGCAATCGAGATAATTGAAGTCTAAGTCGTCCCTCAGTAAAGTATTGTAAAAATAACGTACTTTCAGAAATTTCTTCATCATATTCAAGCTGTATAGAAACATAACATCAAAGGAATACATGTAGTAAGGCGTATAAATTTTAAAAAGACAGATTTGTGCCACAAAAAAGTTATTCAGAAAGACTGCTAATTTTTATCTACATAAAAAAATATTTCTAATGATTGATATTAAAGTACCCCGTGTGTTCAATATTTGCAAATTTTAAACAGCTAACTATCGTAAGAATATAAGCAAAGACATATATATTTATATTTCTAAAGGAAATGTAAATGAAGCATTTATTAATAGGTATTAAAATAGTGGATCGTATAAAATATATAACAGCTAAGAGCTGAACTTCTACCATGGCATAGTGCCCAAGGTAATTGCTTATTCCAAACAGATCTTTGGAAATGAGATTCAAGTACAGGCCAGAAAACTTTCTTTTTAATAATATTGGATCTATATTGCTATGTTCCTCTATAGACAATTATAAGAAATTAAAAATTGATGTATTCAACCCTCTCATGATTAGTTCTTCGATTATACTTCAAAAGGAAAAAATATATAATAATTTTTGATCGCACGATCTTAGAAACAGGCTGAATTAGTTTCGGATTTTTATTATTTGCAAACCTTTCCTTACTTAATGAATTCCGAAATCGATTGAAGTGATAAGCAAAAAATAAAGGAGAAGTTCTAGATAAGCACAATTCTTTGGATATCAAGATATCTATCTTATCACTGGCTTTGATCACAAAGTTTGTAAAATTGGATTTTTTGGGAAGTATCCATGACTGTTTGTCATTTCATCCAGTTTGAAACGACGACATAAAAATATCAATCGATTATAAAATCAATGGCGTACACAGACCTGCCTTATAGGGAGGGGTGGGATACATTCTAAACAAACACGGAGACGTAAGCTCAGAGGGTTAATCCTTTAAGCGGTCAATTTTTTTCGTCAAAATATTTTTTTATTGCGCATAACTAAACATAATACTTAAAAGAATGTGAAAATGGAAGAATTTTATTTTAATTTTCAATTTTACACACTGTCTGTTATTTTATAATTGTGGAACACAAAAACCCTTAAATGTTTAACTTTTATAAGAATACTCTGCCTGCTATGACGAAAGTTTCGAAGAATTTCTCTCATACTTACAAAAAAATGTATGTTCGTACCTCTTTTTCTAACGGTTTAGGATTTTGTTCATATATATATATATATATGCACACGCAATTTGTAGCATGTGTAATACTAATTTTACATTCCAATGGGGACAAAGATAACACCGGCTTTTTTGGATTATCTTTTCATTTTCATCTCTTCTCAAGCAACAAATTGCACAGTGCCTTACCAATCCCTCTTCTTTATCGAATACTTTCAAGAATCTAAATTCCTGCCTTCAATGAAAAATTCCCGCCTTCACCACAAAGAAAATCCCGGATGAGAAGTATTTCAGTGCCATGGACAAACTGCATCCTCTTAACAACACTAGAACTAAAAATCTTTCTATAAAAATTAAAAATACGTGCAAATCAAAGACAGAAAGAAGAAAATATCAGTGCCCGTATAGTGTACGGGCAAACCGGTTGCGGACAGCTTTCGGTGGCTTGTACGGTGTACGGGCAAACCATTTAAGGGGTTAATCCAGCGATACTCAACCTGCGACCCACCGAGCCTTTTTAAGTGGCTCGGTCAGTGCCCATTGTTCAGGAAAATTAACTTATTTGAGAACAATATATTAAAAATTTGGTGTCAAGGAATCAGATATATCAATTTTGTTTTTTTTTGCTGTCGATGTCGTATAAGTGCGAATTGATATTCTTTTTTTATTTGTAACGGTTACTGTTAGTGATAACAGACAACATTGGAGTAGTGACAGTTTTATGAGTGAAACTAATTTTAAACCATCTTTCATATTTTACAAGCGAAAAATATTCGAAGAAAATATGTCGTTTCGAGACGATTGGGAGGTTGACTATTTTGCGGTGAAAAACAAATATGGATCAGTAATTGTTTGGATGTCACAAAAGCACTGTATTTAAAATCATTCAATGACAGATCTCTTTCGAAGATCTCTTTCAAGAGGTAATAAGTAGGATTTTTTTCTTGAATAATCTTTGCAACAGCAACAAAGTGATTTGTCAGTGGTAATATCACAGGGGGTAACAAAGACATCCCATGAAGTTTACTACATTATTGGTAATCATATGAAACCGTTTACTGATGCAGAAAATGTGAAGGAATGTTTATTAAATGCTTCTAATTCAGTGTTAGTGACAAGAGTAAAAAATATAAAAAAATTGTAATTAAAAAAACAAATCATGAGTTAAAATATTTTGATCAATTTTCCACTGCAAAACCCCCCCCCCCTCTTTTTCCTCATGCATGAAATAGCTGACATCTGTATGCAGCTCAGAAGAAAAAAAGGTCGAGTACCCCTGGGTTAATCTCTATGATAAAACTTAAAACTGTTGGTCTATTGGGGAAAGGGTTTGAACTGGCCCCCCCCCCCCCTTGTGTGCGCCATTGTATTAAATAATACCCAAAATGAACTGAATAATATTATTATATTGAAGGAAAATAAGTGATCAGAATTCAAGGAGAAACGCATAAAAATACTGCAATAGGGGCGAATAATTCATATTCATTTCCGTCTGATTACAGCAGTACAATGTGCAACCGGTGTTTCGAAATTTGCAAACAAATTTCTAAACATTCCAAAATATGTCAGAATATATTTTGCATTACATTTTTTGAGAAATTTTTTTTTAAAAAAAAATATTTCCTCAGGTATTATGAATGAGTAAAATAAATAGAAATTTTAAATTGGGATCAAAATTGCTAATTGTTTTTAATTTTACTTTTTTCATGTTCCCTACCATACCTAAAGAACTACCAGTCTTCATGTCAAATTTTCGCAAGAAACAATGACTTATGTAATTGGGAAATTCGACTTACCCAATTTTAAGAATTTTGTATTGTTTCGTTTACAGCTATTGTTATGCTAACATTCTTTTGAATTAAATGACTATCACTTTGAAAACCATAAAAAAAAGTTTTCTTATTGAAAAAGGCACATACGATCGTAAAAAGGAATCTGAAGTTAAAAGAATTGTATTGTAATTGTCTCAAAAATTCTAAATCTAAGATTTTGTTACCGTGTATTGTTTGTTAATTATATATTCATATTCACAACAAGTCGAAATAGGCTTTCAAATATAATCCTTTTGATAGTTTATAAATTCATGTCTTTTTTCATTTTTAGATTTAGTATCAAAATGAATGTCTTTTTGTGAATCTTGATCCTATTATAATTTCATGAAAATTGAACAAAATAGAGAATTGAAAATTTTCCTGTAGCTTAATTTATCCATTTGAATATGCTTTGATTTTGAATGACTTTTTTAGTTTGTATAGACAAATAAAAAAAGGCATTTTTTCTAGTCTTCTGATATCAAAAATACACACACAAACTCACGGATATTTTATTCTAAGATAATAAATTATTTAAAAGAGTTTAAGTGGAATAGCTTTTTTTTTTTCCTTTTATGTTGATTTAACACACAGATTCAAAATATATTTCTAAATACAACTATTACCAGGGACGTCTTAAGGCATGGGTCAATTGGGCCCTGGCGCAGGGCTTCGGCAGCTAAGAGGACCTCGTCTCGTTCTCGACTAAGCCTTAAGAAGATCATAATTTTAATAATTTCAAAGGTCAAGTGTTATTTCCGGTTGTCCGAAAAATTAGGAATTTTGGACGATCTGTCAACTGGCTACATGTGATGACAGTCGTCTAAGTACAGGACAAGGCCTACCACCAACACCATCATTATTCATTCAGTCAGGTGACAGTTGGTCGAGCAGGTATGTGCAATTGTTAATCATGCACATTTGTTTGCTTCGAGTTATTGTTTGTACGAGTATTTATTTGACAATGTATGCTGTGTACTGTTTACTGCTCAGGGTCTTTGGTGGGGCCTACATTTGTGTAGGGGATCAGGGCCTCAAGAAGTCTTAAGACGTCCCTTGCGCTCTGGGCCCCTACACAAATGTACTTCCCACATATGACCCTTAAGACATAGTAGACAGCAATAACCTGGTATTTGTTAAGCAATATAATAACTGGTACAAATAATAACCCGATTCAAATAAATGTGCAGGACTAACAATCGCACATGACTGGTTACCCAATAATGCTGGTACAAACGATAACCCTAAATAGATGAATGGGCAGGACTTCCGTCTTGATCGTCTGCCACCTTTTGGCAGAAGGAGTAGGGATGGTGTATGGTGGTAGGCCTAGTCCAGGGATGGAGAACCAGTGGCACGCGTGCCACTGATGGCACGTGGGACAATAATTTGGGCACGCCACCGATCACAAATATCAAAAATTTAGATGTACATGAGAAACCAGACGAAGAAAACGTTATTGAAGAATTTATTTCCGTAATTGATTCTTCAATCAAAGTTTTCAGTGAGATTTTCTTCAGTTCAAAGAATTATCAAAAGCGCTCAAGTTTATTATGTATAATACTGTATAATACTATATTAATTATTTCGATAAACTGACCATATCCCAATTAAATTAGTTTGAAAATTGGAAATGCAACTGTTTGATTTACAGTGCAGTTCAACATGGACTTAATAGTTTATCGGAACAAGGAAAAAGTTGGAATTGTGAATGAAACAGAAAGATTAACAAGCAATACGAGTATAAATATTAGGAACGAAATTTTCGAAACATGAAATTCGATTCCAGACACATTTAACTGTTTGAAGAAGTTGCCTCATGCTTTTTAACTATATTTTCATCTACCTATGCCTACGAGTCATCTCTCTTAGAAACTGTTTGAAAGAGGATTCCAATTCAGAATGCATTCTGCTCAAAGTAACATCACACAATCCTAATATAAGTTATTTGTCATCTAATCTGTAACACAGAAATCACATTAATTTGAATTTCGCGTATAACTTAAATATTTACTAATATGCAGTAGTACAAAGTACATTTTTTTAAATGGTAAATGAAGAGTTTTGGTTGCTAGTATTTAGTTCTATTATTTTCTCAATAATCACTAGTCAAAATTATTTGATGGCACGTCTGTAAATCATTAAACATTTCTTTAAAATAAATGACACGTTGATCCATAAAGGTTCGGCACCCCTGGCCTAGGCCTATACATGGACAACGGTCATTACATGTAGCTAGTGGACATATCATCCGAAATTCCCAGTTTTTCAGAGAATACAACCGGTAAAAAAAAATTTTGACCTTTATAATTATTCGAATCATTATCTTATTAAAACTGAGTCGAGAACGAGATGAGGATCCCATTATGGCCAAAGCCCTGGGCTCGGGCCCAGCTGACCCATGCCTTAAGACGTCCCTGCCAGAGCATACTTTTACGTTGGGGTCCTGGGCCTCAAGAAGTCTAAGACGTCCCTGACGTACACGTATATATAGAATTAAGAGTATCGCTTATGAGAGTATATATATAGCCCGTAAAATGCATGACTTTCGTTCGCGACAGGAATTACAAATTTCTTAGCATCAAGTTACAGAGAAGTAATATTTACAGAACATAAGAAATAATGAGTAATGTAAATCAGTGCCTGTTTAGGCTCATTTCGGGCCCTGGGCGCTGAAGATCTACTGGCCCCCTTGGCGCTGGAGGATCGAAATTTGTAACCAGAAATCTGGTTAGGTTCGGCTAATCCGGGCCCTTGGGCGCCCGCCTCAAGCGCCCATTGGATAAACCGGCACTGATATAAATCGTAATTATTTTGTATTAGTATTATTCTACCCATAGAAAATAGCCTCATTTATTTTGTTTTCATTTAGTCAAAAGTTTGTTTAAAATATTATGTTAATTTTAAAAAAAAAGTTACTTAAACTCTAATTTTTTTTTAAGAAAGAAGAAAAAAATACCTTAAAATGTGGCCCCCCCCCCCCTCAAAAAGAAGAAGAAATGTGTTGTGGTATTTTAACTCTTACAGGCCCATAAGTTTACTGAGGGTAAATATTAGTATATAACTGTTTATTTTAGTTTGTGAAACAAAAAAAATTTAAAAAATTCATAAGAAAAATATATAACATTCAGAAGGTCTTTTGGAATTTTATGGGAATAGAATAGGATTTTTCCCATAGAATTATATTTCATGCATGATATATTGAAATAACAACAGAGTACGGCCTGCAAATGTTCTATTATTGGCTCCAATGAGGTTATAAGTAACTACAACAATCAGAAATTTTAAACGGGGGAAAATGTTTCCCATAGTTGTAACAGAGTTGTTAGATAATGCTCAGGGAAATAATCTATCTTTGACAAATTTGTTCTTTAAACTATCATTTTTTTTAAAATTTATAATCCGTTTCGTTCGAAAACTTTTTTTAAAAGAAGGAAATGTATCACGTCATAATTAAAAAGAATAATACTAATATATAATAATAATACTAAGAATGATGAAGAATATAATATTAATAAGAATAATATTAAATACATAATTAAGAAGAAACTTAAAAAAACGAAAAGTATTTGTTGAAAAAAAATTGTCAGGGTTTCTTTTTTTCTTTTGTGCCTTTCACTTTTACTATTCAAATTTTGATTCTAAAACTCTCTCTCACGATGAATTTTACAAAATATACCAGTGCAACCGCGTGTATGGAAAGAGTCTAAATAGTGTTGAATTTATTCACCTCTTAAGCCCAAAAATGGCGAATTTTAGCAAAGCTCATGACTTCTTCCGAGTCTTTACAAATAGTACTCGTATCAGCATATGGATGATAAAACAAACAACACATCTGATAAAACTACGAGATTGAAACAGTCGTACTTGTGGCAAGCTGAAATAATGAAAAGTATCGCATGCCCTGAAGAAATTTTCTGAACCATGTGTGTAGCACAAATCGATTGATGACAAAAGAAACAAAGAACTCTCTGAAATGAAACGCTTTCCTCTTGTAACTTGTCCAAATAACGAAAGAACTCGACATGACGTCACTTCGTCGTTTGGGCGATGTTGGACATTCCATTCTCCGTCGAAAAAGGCAAACTCTAGAGAAGCATTTGCTCGTTCCAAATATTCCGAAGTATTGTTACGAAATGAATGGTGTAGTTTTGTGCTAAAAATGTTTGTTTTTTCCAGTAGCATTTTGTTTTTAGTTTTCAAAATATCACGTTCGATGACTTTTAGAAAGACAAAATATTCGAGCTTTCATTCGAAACTTTTATACTGCATCGTTGGCACTATATAAGTTTCTGGGTTAATCTTCAAAATGAATTAATTTAGGTCAAATGAATTCGTATCTTAGACACAAGATCATTTAGTAGAATAAGATGATGAAACGTTAAATTTCATGAAACTAACAGAGCTTTTATCTTGTTTTAATTATTTTAATGAATGATCCATTTTTTTTAAAACTCTGAAGCAACTGAAGTCCCATATATTTGAGCGAAAAGTTTTAATATTAATTATATGCTGACTTGGATTCCAAGGATTTGTAAGGGCTGCTGTACTTAACCTCAAGACTATCAAGCGATGTGGTGTGGAAGTTAAGAGAAACTAGTCCTAATAGAGGCGTAGTCTTTATTACTTGAAGTTGGCTTAAAATTACGTTCGTTGTCAGTAGCTTTGGTGTTTTTTTAAGTCCTGAATTAATCCATACTAAACTTCGACTTAAAGTAGATGAAAGCACTGTAGAATAATATTAATGCCAAAAATTAAAAATTACTTGGTGTATGGGAGAAGTTTGAACCTGCTAACCACTTCCTTGAGTACGCCATTGTCTTCAGTAATCACCCGTTATCAAAATATCATCAGCCTCCCTATTTTGCTCTTGCCGAATTCATTTTTTTTAACCAGTTAACTGTCATTGACGAGTATACTCGTCTTGAAGGAGTTGCAGGATTTTGTGTTTTTTCGAGTACACTCGTCATCAGTGGCGCACACCTGGGGGTCCGGACCCCCCCAAAGCCCTTTAGTTTTTTTTCCGATTGATTATATAGTTCTAAGTATATAGTAAGTAAAATTTAGTTAAGTACTTGTTATTAATGATTAATTTAATTAATGCTAATTATTTATTCAATAATTAGTTTTTTACTGTGTTTTGTTCTCGAAAATCGACAAAATCAAAAGGAGCATCATACAAGAATGGTGAACTTTCAACCCCGGCCCCCCCCCCCTTCCCTTGAAAAATTCCTGTGTGCGCTACTGCTCGTCATGCGTAAAAAGTAGTAACCATTGGCTATTTAAATTGTAGATTTTGAGAAAAATAAAACATATTCTCAAATTTCAAGATGTTTAGAATATTTTGAGGCCATGTCGGAATAAAAAAAAATAAATAAATAAAAAATATGAAAAAGTTAAGATGAACTCATGCGTCCCCGTATGAACCGAAATAGTATGTAAGTTCGCATGACGAATTTATTTATGTGCGATGATAATGTTTTTAGATGTTAGCCTATAAAAGGGGCAAAGGCAGAAGTCGGAAAGGTGATTTTATAATAGGGTTCCTTCAGGTATGGTCACCCATGGGAAAAATGCGTGACGCCGACCAAACACTAAGCCCATTGACAACTGCTGGTCCGAAGTTACTTAGCTATCGAATAGTGTGAATGCTAATTGTTTGATGTTAGAGCCATGTGTTGACATTAGAATGATGACCCAATGCTATGCTACTTAAAAAACAGTTATTATGAGAACAGCAAGGATATTTTCTGGTAAGAGGGCTGCATGGCGTAATGGAGAACATTTGAGACCAAATGTAAAGTCAGGTTTGGGGCCAGCAAGTTGGATTTTACAAAAGGTTGATTCTTGGCGGCAGTCAGGCTTTGTGGCCCCCTAGAACCCTGGGACCCACCGCAATGCGAGGGTTGTGGAGATGTACGTTACGCCACTGGAGGACTGTGATCAACCCTACAGCCAGAGGCGTGTCATACACCCCCGAAACCCCACATTGTAGAGGGGTACAGGATTCTAGTGGATTCTTACCCAAAGTATGATAGGATTTTGCAATCCATCCCTTGTAAGATCTGGCTTGGGGCCCAAAACCTGACTTTGTAGGGGGGGGGGGGTAATATTCTCCATTACGCTACTGCCTACAGCACTTACTCCAGAACTTTCTCTGTGTCAAGACGGATAGAAAACATTTTATCAGAAAAGAAGGAATTGTCTCTCCGACCGGAAATTTTGACGGTCAC
>BMAV01026306.1:95196-112526 GCA_019973955.1 Trichonephila inaurata madagascariensis | reverse complement strand
CATGGCGGAGTTGTAACAGTGAACTTATTGAGTGAGTGAGTAAATATTAACGTCGCATTATTTAGCTACTCGAGGGCTTTTGGCGACGGACCTCGTAATTTTGAACCATGGTCAAGCGACGTGAAGACTTGTTGAAAAAATATACATTTAAAAAAAATAAGTAACAGCAATTTTATTGAAATGCGGTTGTCTCCGGTAAAAAACGTCAAAATCTATTTTAAAACACACTTAATTGCACTATAACAGAAAATTAGTGAAAAGTTTTCCATTATTGTTACGTGCTTTCCTCTCCAAAGGGAATGAATGCACTCGCGCGAGGTTTTGAAATTTAAGGGAGGGTCTTTAAAAATATCTGGAAGAAAATGAATTGTGCCCAGTGAGGGCTTTCTACTCAAGAATGAAGACTGGCTAAGGAATTTAGCTTTTCTTACCGATATTAAGGTATCCGACTACGTTCGGAACCATGATTTTAAAAAAAGCACACAAATGTATAATTTTCATGATATTTAGTGTCACTTACATTAGAATACATGTATAAAATTGTTTTAAGGACATTATGACAAAAAAATTATTTAAATACAATATTTTGGCAAAAAATTAATTTAGAATAACCTTTTTTCCAAATGTTCTCCTTTTGTAAAAAATGCTTCTATTGTATTAATATTTTGCCTGTCTATAGCTCAGACCTCTGTACAGAGGCTCAACTATGATTTTTGAAAAATTCAAATTATTTTCAGAGTTACAACCATTTGAAATAATTATCGGCGTATTTTCTTAAAATTTCTCCCTTCCGTTTTCGTAAAACATGGATAAACCGACTTCCAAGTTATGCGTTTCAGAAATTCTAGTTGAGCCTCTGTACAGAGGTTTGGGCTATATACAGGCCAAATATTATTATAATAAAAGCATTTTTCACAAAAGGAGAACATTTTGAAAATGGGTCATTCTATGTTCATTTTTTTTTTCAAAATAGTGTACTTAAATAATTTTTTATTGTAATACTATTCGTAAAACAATTTTATATACATTTCCTAATCTAAGTGACATTAAATATCATAAATATTATCCATTTACGCGCTTTTACAAAATCACGGTTCCGAACGTAGTCGCGCGCGCGGATACCTAAAGGAACCTTTAAATATTTTAAGTTTAAAATTACAGGGAAAAGATTGTATTTCCCTAAATTAATTGATCATATATCTTTTATGAACAAAAGATTAAAAATCTTCACATTAATGCAGGGGCTATCTAACAAAGTTAATAATATTCCAAGTTGGAACAGAGTTATAAAATCCTTATATCCATATTACACAGTGGCGCACACAGGAATTTTCTAGTTGGGGGGGGAGGGGGCAGGGTTGAAAATTCATCGTTCTCGTCTCATGCTCCAATACGCTGTCCAACATATTTTTGTAGTTTTTGTCGATTTTCGGAAACAAAAAACAGTAAAAAAATTAATTATTGAATAAAATATTAGCATTTATCAATACAATTAAATTATTAATAATAAATACTTAATTAAATTTTACGTATTATATACATAGGATTATAATCCATCGAGAAAAAAATCAAGGACTTTGGGAGGGGGAAGGCTTGTGTACACCACTGATGTTACAGGATTTATTCAGTGAAGATTTTCATGATGATAAAAAAATGCTGAGCTTTTCATAAATCCTTTTTTAATTATTCCGAAAGACGTTAATTGTTACCCACCTGAAATCCAAATCAGAATTAGAGACCATAATACTCTGAAAAATAAATATAAAGAATTTATTGAACTACAAGTGATCCAAATTATATTATTGAATTTTCGGAATTTGTATCAACTAGCAACTTTCCGAACTACACTATTTTACACAGTGTATGAAATTCTTTTAAACTTATTTTATTGTTAGTCTGCCGTCTAATTTTGAAATTGTCAAAAGTGTACCACAACAGCAACAACAACAAAAAAAAGGTTGAAAATCACTGTTCCAGTACAATAAATATAGCATTAGCACTTTTTCATTATACATTTCAATATCATCACATATGGCTAAGAAAATAACTTAAAGTGCATTCAATCCGTAAAATTACAAGCATGGAAAATATGCTTTTTGAATGTCCGAGAGCAAAATAAGTTTTCAAGAAGTCCAAAACAACTCAGTAAGCAAGTAAATGTTGCTTCTAATGGTGCCTTATTGCATCATTTGCAGACAGGAATGAACATGTACAGATGTGCAACAGCAGATGGCTTTCCTTTATTCGAAAATATTCGAACAATGTGAAAACTCAGAGAAGGTTTGTGTCGCCATTCTTCCCCATGACTTGTTAAATTGACGTCGACGTGACCGATGGCTGTTGTCGGGACACCTGGTAGTTTGTTCTTGAAAAACCGGTCAAGTTCTTATCTTTGAATGCAAGAGGAATGTGACTGCTGAGTTCTTTTCATGGTTTTCATGCCACAAAAGTTATAAAAATAAATGTGTTCTTTCTCGAATTTATTTAGGCATGAAAAGTTGATGAATTGTTATGAAAAGAGGAAGAGTCTGAGTTACAATAAAACAGATATAAAAATATATATATATACACAATATGCATTTTAAGTATCATTAATTGTCTAACAATTATTTTTATAGTGATTACGTTTCATGCTCAAAAAAATTCGTACAAAAATTATGCAGTTAGGTTCTTTCTCTTTTGAAACATCTACATTAATACCCCAAACTTACGCAATAGGTGGGACTGAATGATAATCGCGTAAGTCGGGGTATGATTTCGCCGATAAATACTTACAAATTATGTTTAGTTGGGGCCAGAGAGAAAAGAAAATAAGAATTTAGATAAAAAAAACCTCTTTTACAAAATTTAAGATAACACAAATACAAAATCTCAAGTGGAGGCTATTTTCGTGTAGAAGGTTTTATAAAATCGAGCAAAGTAGTCTGCTAAATCGAAGATTTTTTTTTTCTCGCAAAATTTTCTCGTGGCATGTTAATATATTTTTTTTTTATTCCTTGTTTTGTTGAAAAAATACCCTCCATCGGTGAAGTCAAATTTTTTTGAATTTGTAGCCCTTTCTCAATTAAACTGAGACCTGTCAAATTCTCAACCGTCATTCAATCTTCTGATTAAACTGAGTCTTAAAGACTCAATTTCTTCGATAACTTGCTCTTGCTCATGTTTTTCTATGAGCTCATCCATTGTCATCTACTGATTGGGGGAATCCAGCAAAACTTGAATGTTATCACTATCCATGTCAACAAAAAAAAAAACCATGCTGTAATAACGCTTTACGGTTTTAAAATTTTTCATATTTTGGATTCTTGCAGTACTTCATTATCAACTTGTACCATAGAATTGGTCAAAGTAATATAATTTCAAATGCTTGCAGAGTTGTTTTTTCTTTAGCTTAAATATGTTTATGATAATACGAATCTAATCATTATGATTGTGAAAACAATATAGCTGAAATACAAAGAACCTATGTCTAATGATAAAAGAAAATACTCAAGTCAAAAATGAATGCTCTTGTGCATAGAAATCAAAACATGCATTAATTACTACCCCAAAACATCTGCGTTGGCTTCAAACAATATCTGAAAAAGCTTCATCTTATAGAATGATAATTCTCGGTAGGCATTTTCTGTACTTCTCATGTATGTGTACTCCACTGGCGTAGCTAGTGCTAAATGAGCCCTGTATCAAAATTCCTTGGAGGCCCTTTTTTGAGGCACTTCTACATTTTATAATATTTTTCTTACACATGTTGGGGCCCCTGTATTCCCCTGGTGTGCCCAATTGAAACTACTAAAAACTAGTTACATGAAACATTTAATTCTAAAAAATTATTGAACACTCAGTACTTTCCTGTTGTGGGATTTTAGAATTTGTGGTTTTTTTACAAGTCGTCTGTATTAGAATTAGCTCTCGAAGCTGATAACAATATTAAGTTGATTTAAGTGCATATCAGTTAAATATGAGCGGTATTTTGATTTTATTATACTCATAATAAAAAAATAAAAAAAAAAAACATCAACATGTTCATCCAAACTTACAACAATATCCGTCAGCCGAATCGTGTACAATTTAAAAATTTGCTTGTTGGTGCAAATTTTCAAAATTCAACAATTGATTGAATTCGGATTCCTGACAATTGGAATAAATTCCTTAAATTTTCTTTTCAGTGTAGCATTGATGACGTAGGTCCGAATTGGATTTCAGGTGAGTAACAAATAAAACGTCTTGCAGAGAAATTATGAAAAAGAAGTATGAAAGAATCAGTAACTTTTTTATCATCTTAAAAATCATCAAACCTAGCACAGAATGAATTCTGCAAAATGGATATTAAAGTTTTAAATCTATCATAGCTTGGAGCATTATTAACTTTCGTAGGTAATTCCTACGCTAATGTGAAATGTGTTAATCTTTTTTTTTTCCAAAAATGGAAATGAAGAAAAGGAAAAGTTTGTTCACAAAATAGGATAAATGATCAATTAGGGTAGGAAAAGTACAATTATTCCTTGTAATTTTAAATTTAAATGACACATAGTATCGGTCGGTAAGAACAGCTTAATCCCAAAGCCAATCTTAATTTGTGAGTAGCAAACACTCACTGGGGGCAGTTCATTGTTTTCTTTTACATATTTTATAACACACTCCCTCAAATTCCAAAATCTCACGAGTGCACTTTCTTTTGAAAGCCAGAGCACGCAGCAATGAAGGAGTATTTTCTACATTATAATTTTCTGAAATTCTATCTATTTAAAATACATTTTGATGGGGTTGTCTTGTCTGAGACAATCGCATTTGAATGAAACTTACCAAAATTGGTACTTATCTTTTCAATTTTTAAAATTTTTCAACTAGTCATCACGCGCAATTATTACAACTCAGGCGTGCAACACTGTGGCATATGTACCGCAGTTACTACCATTTGCTTGGAAATAAATTTTAAACATTCATTTACCATTAGAAAACAACAAACTATATGGGATAGGATTATTTTTCAGCATATTATTACCACTTTTACGCAATAGAGTTTTTGTATTTTAAATTTTCGCCTAACTTCTTTACCCGCACACTGCATGGGCTACCGAAAGTTGGCCACAACCGGTTTGCCCGTACGCTATACGGGCACTGATATTTTCTTGATCTATCTTTGATTTGTATATATTTTTTAATTCTTATAATGAGACAATTAGTACCAATGTTTTTGAGACATGCAGTGTGTCCATGGTACTGAAATACTTCTCATTCGGAATTTCTTTTGTGGTGAAAGCGGGAATTTTTTGTTGAAGGCAGGAATTTAGATTCTTAAAAGTTTTCAACAAAGAACATGGATTTGCAAGGCATTGCGCAATTTGTTGCTTGAGAAGAAATCAAAATGGAAAGATAATCCAAAAAAGACGATATTATCTCTATCCCCTTTGCAATGTAAGGCTTAGTATTACACCATGCTTCAAATTGTGTGTGTATATATACGTATATGCCCGCATTCACAAAATCCTCAACCGTTTGAAAAAGAGGTACGAGCATGATTTTTTTTATTTTTTAAGAGTGAGATAAATTTTTTTAAGATCTATGAAACATTTTTCATAGCATGCAGAGTATACTCATAAAAAGCAAATATTTAAGGGTTTGTGTTCCATAATTATAAAATCAAAAATAGTGTGAAAACATTTAAGTTGAAAATTAAAATAAAATTCTTCCCTTTTCACATTCTGTTAAGTATTATGCTTTGTTATATGCAGTAAAAAAAAATGCCCTTTTTGGAACATTGCGGGAAAAAAAGGGTTTAGTTACAGTCACACAATTTGTAAAACACTAGTCACTGAAAATTTAAATAAGGCTGAGAATATTTTTCTTTATTTTTCAAAAAGATAAGCACCTTTCTAATCTACGCTTTTTCTGCTAATATTTTTCATGGAATTTTCAGCGGGATAAATACAAATCAAATTAATATCCCATTTACGTTTTCATATGATTAGAGTTTTGTATTTACTTCCTTAATTCTCTGATTAATGGCATGTACATGTTCAGGGAATTATCTTTCAGGAATTTTTATGCAGTAGACGATAAGCTGTTGTCGTTTCTTCTCTCGTATTCCCTCTTACCGAAAATGAACTCTACCAGGTACAAGTACTATTGTTGGAAAGCCATTGTGATAGAGCTCTGGAGACATATCTTAATATATAAACCATAGATAACTTGCATATATGATACCTTGGGCATTATACAGAATATAATACTAAAAGAAATGACAGAAAACTCCTTGAATTCGCCAGTAATAACTTCTTGGAAGAATCTGTAACCGGAATAATGTAAATTCGAAAAAGGAAATGTGATTAGAACTGAATCCTTCTACTCATTTCTGTGTTCTTATTTATGTATTTGTTCAATACATTTGTCCTTAGATAGCTTATGTATTTCACTAGAATCATTACAAGTAGAATTATTCGAGTGTTTTTATTCGATTTTAATTCTCATTCTTTCTTAGAAGCATTTGTCGTGTTTATTTTTCATCGGACTGCTTGTACAATAAAGAAAACTAGAACGAAGTGTGACGCTTGCGGAATGGGTTTCTTAGCGACTAATTACTACATCCGGGTCAACATCCGATGAACAAAATTTCGATTCCAAGTTATATCGTTGCCAGTTCCGGGAAAATTATTGAAAGTTGTGCACGAGTTCCTCTCATCGAACAGTAGACATGAAATAAGGAAGCTAGCAAAACATTTCACATAAAATCATTTAGAGCTAGCATTGCTTATATAAAAGAACATATTGGATTGTTTCTATATTAATTTAAAAAGCAAAGAAGTAATATGTTGAGAGTGAAAGGAAAAAACTAAATAACATTGATTCCCGCTGTATAAAAGCATGCTGTGTTATTTCCAAGCTATCAATAAATTTAACGTGCATTTTTAAAAAGAATTATAGTATCTATATAATTGGTATGAATAAAATAACACTCATGTAGACTTACGCCTTTTCCGAATTCTCCCCAAATTAGTCAAAAGCAAGTCCACACACACACAGAAAAAGCTTTGTAGATAATACAAAAAATGATAAAGGGATTTCAATACAAAACTATCATAAAATATAAGGCAATATACAAAAGTATTATAATAATGTTCTTTGGATATTTTTTAAAATAACTATATTACCAATAAAAATATGTTGAGATGTAAAAGGTAAAACTAACTTGATTTTAAGTTAAGAATTGTGACGTAATGCGTAAAAATGCTTAAGCGATGAACAATGAGTAAAAATTAACAGAAATAGATACGGACATTTTCATTATAATATACAGAGATATCTTTTAAAAAATTGTAATCCTGAAGCTAAAAATAAGTTCTTGTATAATTTTAAAATACGATTTACTTTTCAAAAAGTCACCATTTTTCAAATGGAACCTTTTAAAAAATATCAGTTAAATTTATAGATTATGAAACAATGTCTACAGATATCTTATGGAGTAGAATTGAAGGAAACTGCAAAGTAATCATGTGTGTGCGTGTGTGTGTGATCTCAACAATTTTTTAACCTTATCCGCATATTTTTTAAAAAAAATTTCAGGAAAATAGTATGAATATTTGCAATACATTAATATCCATAGATTAAGACTTTTAAATACACTAGTGAAGTAGAAGTTCGTCAAATTAAGAAATCAAGCTTTTACAACGCGTTTAATAAATAATATTGCATTAATTTTGAGAATTGGTGATGTTTTTTTTTAAAAAAAATACTTTGAAGCAACACGAGGGCTACTGAAGACGGTAATTGGGATTTTGTACCTCGCCCTAGCAACAAGGATAATGTGATAATTTTGGAATCATATATTCACAATTATCGATGGGTGAATTACGAACAGGGACTTCTTAAGGCAAGGGCCAATTGGGCCTCGGCCTCAAAAGGGGCATTGACTCATCTTCAACTTAGCAATAATACTAAGGTGACCAGATTTTTTATAATGAAAAGGAGGACGAAAAATTTAAGAAAAAAATTAAAACATAAATATATGAAACATTTTATTAATTCAAACAAAAGTACGCTTATTACAATTGCATTTTTTTAAAATTATTTACTTAAGGTATCCGACTACGTTCGGAACCGTGATTTTAAAAAAAGCGCATAAATGGATAATTTTCATGATATTTAGTGTCACTTAGACTAGAATACACGTATAAAATTGTTTTAAGGCCACTTTGACAAAAAAAATTATTTAAATACAATATTTCGGGAAAAAATTAACTTAGAATAATCTTTTTTCCTAATTTCCTTCTCATCCTTTTGTGAAAAATGCTTCTATTATAATAATATTTTGCCTGTATATAGCTCATACCTCTCTACAGAGGCTCAACAAGAATTTTTGAAATATATAACTTAGAAATGGGTTTATCCATATTTTACGACAACAGAGCGGAGCAATTTTAAGAAAAAAACGCCAATAATTATTTAAATTGGTGGTAACTCTGAAAATAATGTGAATTTTTCAAACATTCTAATTGGGACTCTGTAGAGAGGTCTGAGCTATATACAGGCAAAATATTATTATAATAGAAGCATTTTTCACAAAAGGAGAACATTAGGAAAAAAAGATTATTCTAAGTTAATTTTTTGCCGAAATATTGTATTTAAATAATTTTTTTTTGTCAAAATGTCCTTAAAATAATTTTATACATGTATTCTAATCTAAGTGACACTAAATATCATGACAATTATCCATTTATGCGCTTTTTAAAATCCCGGTCCTGAACGTAGTCGGATACCTTAAACGAGTATTTTTTCCTTTGAATGAATTTTCTTTCTTTGTCTATATATCATTTTCTTATCAATCGGAAATTTCGGAGGAAAAAATATCCTTCATTCTGAATTTTACGGCAAGTACTGTAGCTAAAATATGAAAATTCTATCCAGATTTCTCACTTGTCCAGAAATCATTACCAATAGAAAAAACTCTCTCAACTGCTGCATTTTAGTTCCAGGGCAGCTTAACGTAAATTCAACAAGAATAACTAAATTTTCCTAAGGAATGTGTTCATTTTTGAAATGGTTAAGTGTTTCCAACCATCTTTTATCAATTTCTCAGCATGTTGATTTTCCTATTGTTCTGGTTTATTAGAGAGAATTGAAATATGCACATTAAGCCTTCTAATTTCTTCAAACAAACAACTGTCATTGATTTTTATATCAGGCATTTCTTTCGATAAAAAATTCAACACAGTATTTCTTTATCTGCCCTATTTATACTTGCAGTGAAGTCAAACAACACCATCAAAAACTGTTATTTCCTGTGATATTTGTTTCAGAGACCCTTCCTCGACATATTGGAAACATGTTTGGTTCATCTCTGAGTACAAGGTTTAACAGAACAGTTTCAAAATATTGAAAAGGAAGACAAGTAGGAGGACATTTTTCGAGGAAGGACAGAACCTATAAGGGAAGGACTGTTCTCCCTAAAGAAGGATGGTTGGTCACCTTATTAATACGATCATGATTCGAATAATTTTAACGATCAAATGTTATTTCCGGACGTATTCTCCGAAACACTGGGAATTTCAAACTATATGACAACTGGAAACAGGGGTAAGACTGCATTATTATACAATAACCGTCGTCCATGTCTAGAACTAGGCTTACCACCGTGAACGCTCATTACTCATTCTGTCAAAAAGGCGGCAGTCGGTCGAGACGGTTTGTATGGTTGCAAGTCATGCACATTTATTTGCTTCGGGTTACTGTTTGTACGAGTGCTAGACATCGTACGGCTACTTTTAAGGTATCCGACTATGTTCGGAATCGTGATTTTAAAAAAGCGCATAAATGGATAATTTTCATGATATCTAGTGTCACACAGATTAGAATCAATGCATATGGTTGTTTTAAGGATATTTTGACAAAAAAAATTTATTTAAATACAATATTTTGGCAAAAAATGAACTTAGAATAATCTTTTTTTTTAAACTGTTCTCCTTTTGTGAAAAATGCTTCTATTATAATAATATTTTGCCTGTATATAGCTCAGACCTCTCTACAGAGGCTGAACTAGAATTTTTGTAAAATTCACATTATTTTCAGAGTTACCACCAATTAAAATAATTATTGGCGTTTTTTTCTTAAAATTGCTCCCCTCTGTTGTCGTAAAATATGGATAAACCCACTTCCAAGTTATATATTTCAAAACTTTTAGTTGAGCCTCTGTAGAGAGATCTCAGCTATATTCAGGCAAAATATTATTATAATAGAAGCATTTTTCACCAAAGGAAAACATTTTGAAAAAAGATTATTCTAAGTTAATTTTTTGCCAAAATACTGCATTTAAAAAAAAAATTGTCAAAATATCCTTAAAACCATTTTATACATGTATTCTAATCTAAGTGACACTACATATCATGAAAATTATCCATTTATGAGCTTTTGCAAAATCACGGTTCCGAACGTAGTCGGATACCTTAAGGGTCAAAGGGCCTACATTTGTATATGGGGCCAGGGCCTTAAAAAGTCTTAAGAAGAAGTCGCTGATTAAGAATAAACAAATTTTGCTGGAATGCAAACGAAATTGGTAACAAAAGGATTAAAATGTTTTTGAAAGCCACTACATGAAATAAGAAAAAAGGTTTTTATACTGCCTGAGAGATATAAATTCAAACTAAATAAAAGTAATAGGAATATAAGCAGAAAATATTTCAATTAGAGTTTCAAACTCAACAAAAATCCAGTTTTTTTTTTTGTTGTGTATTAGTCTGTTTTTTAACAGTTTAATTTCTCTAAGGAAAGGACAGATCTTAAATAGTGCCCATGTTTGAGGAATGAATCTATTTATCAAGCCATGAAAAAAAAAGAAAAGAAAAGAAAGAAAGCTACTCTAATGTATTGCTCTTGCGATGTACTGCATTTCTGACAATCGGAATAACTTAAATGTAATATAATTAGAGCAAGGGCGTAGCTACCACAGTATCAATGATATGGGGCCCCAACATGTGTAAGCAAAGTAATTCTAAAATGTTAGAGAACCACCAAAAGAGCCCCCAAGGAATTTTGATACAGGGCCCATTAAAAACTAGCTATGCCAGTGATTAATTGATTAAACGTTTTGTCTTCCAAAAAAGATAATAATAAAGAAATTAAATAATTTCGTAGATAAGAGTCTAATCAATTTCCATTTTAAAAAGTTCTAATTAAATTATGCTTGAAATTTTATAAAGTATTCATTTTGGAGGTTTATCCGTTTGACTAGTATTAGTTCTTATCCAGTTTTTCAGTTACTGATATTTAAGAAGACTCAAAAGAAAGTACAAATATCTACAAAATGTAACATGCACACAGTTGAAGAGATCCTGTTGTTACTTTCTCGCTAATATTTTGCTTTGTTATTTTTTTTTTTTTTTTTTTTTTTAGCCTTCAAAACTTTCCATGTTTCGAGCTTTTTCGTAGCATTTTCATTCACAATACTCGTGAAAAGAAATTAAAATGTAGTTAATTCGTTCTTATCTATGGAATGTACCTTTTTCATTCTGTGGCTACTTATATAACAACGTTTATCAAGATTTGTAAGTTCTGAAGTTTGACCTGCTTTTTTGGTTGAGTGAATAATTCTAGGCAAAAAAGCTGTAAAATGTTTTAATCTTTTAAGTAAATTCATATTTAGTCTATATTATAGGATATAGCACATATTCTGAACATGATTCACTTTTAGGGTGTTTTTACAGATTATGCACCCACATTCTAACTAACTAAAATTAGATGATAGCGGGCGCCAAAGGCGCCTATTCCCAGCCCCACATTCTTGTGAAGGTATTTGGCAGAACTGGCCACACAAAAGGAACCGGTTTCGTATTTGTAAACCCTTGTTGTTGAATTCGGAGAAAGTAAAGCTGTAAGAAACTTTTGGAAGCTTGGTGAAGAATGCAGCTGAAGTTGACACAAAGAGCATTTTCCACTCACTTTTGTAAAGTGAAATTCAGGCAGTTCTCATTGATTCGGCTGAGCCGATGTCCGATTTTTTTTACCATATACCAGTGGTTTTCAGACTGTGTTCCACGGAATCCTGGGGTTCCACAAGGCATACCCAGCTGTTCCACGAGTCACAATAAAAAAATTGAAAAAAAAAAAAAAAAAACTTATAAATATGTATTAAAAATTATTATTTCTATGAAGTTTGTATAATTACAAGTATCTAAAACTCATCCTATTCATTAAAACTGAAAATTTTATTTATATATAATAAAAGAAAATTAAAAAATTTTTTATCTTTATAATGCTTCCTACCAGATTGGGAATATTCTACTGTTTACTATCTTGGATTCCACGAGATAATTTTATACTCGGTAATTAACACAGTGTGCTTATTAGTGCTTAACTAAATAATTTTCTAATGGAAAATGCACCATTTTGCAATTGTAGAAAAAAACACCTATAATGAAAAGAAGGAAACAACTTATCAACAGAACTGATGTTAAATTCCAAATTTAAGTAGTAACAACTCCTAAATTTTACGTTGAAAATCCTTGAAAAATACATAGTATTTCTCACAGCTACAAATATTTTAATGCCATTCAGAGCATTGTGTTTAAGTGAAATATATTTCCCAGCTTGAGTGGCTACAAAAACAAAGTATTAAAACAAATGAAAACGCAGAATATGAGATGCGCGACTGCAAATAATTTCAATAGACATAGACTTCAAAGATTTGTGTGAAAAAAATGCAAGCACATATCCCAGTTACTGAATATAATGCATGGGTAGGTGACACTTGGAGATCACAAATAATTATTAATAATGAATAAATTATATTAAAAAAGTAGATTAGAATTTTTTAGTAATAAATGCAGTATTTCTTTTAATTGCCTTTATATAAAGTGCCTATAACATGTTGATCTACTTTAAATATTATTTTGAGATATATTCTTTTAAGTATGTGTGTGGGATGGGGTTCCACAAAAACACTTTTAAGCTCCAGGGGTTCCGTGAGTTGAAAAAGTTTGAAGACCACTGCCATATACTATAACTGGTTCTTAAAATAGCATGTTGAGTCCGAGTTTTTTCTGAAGCTAGCTAAGCCTTTTATGTGTATAACATTTCCATTAAACAAGCTAAGAATGATTTTACCGATTTTTAGTTTATTACAAAATGAATAAGTGACCATTTGAACCTGATTTTTATAACGATGCTGTGTACTTAATATTACTGTATTTTGGCTATGTAAGAGTTTTTACACTCTTTGAAGTACATTGGGATACAAAGTAAAAATTTGAATAAAAACAATACACACAATTCTTTTTTTTTTTTTCCTTTTTTTTTTTTTTTTTTTTTTCTTTACGCCTTTCTTGTGTTTTGACCTTTTTATTCCTTTTTCTTACGCGGTAAACTGATACATGATCTACAGCAGGGGTGGGCAGACTTTTCCAGGATACGCGAGCTACTTCTAATTTTTTTAAGTTGTTACAGTCCACTCAATGTCAGTGGCGCACACAAGGAGGGAGGGGGTCCTAACCCACCCCCACAGCCCTTGATTTTTTTTTACCGATTGATTTTAATTCCATGTATATATAGTACGTAAAACTTAATTAAGTACCGCATTTACTCGAGTCTAAGCCGCACTTTTTTTCCAATATTAAAACTTCTGGAAATCGGTTGCGGCTTAGAATCGAATTAAAAAAAATACGTTGGATGGGGCAATTAGTGTAAAATAGTTTAGAGCACCTGTAATTGCTCTATCTTTCATTTTCCGTAAAAACTTGTTGAGAATTTGGGGTGAAGTTTAGATTCGAGTAAATACGGTATTTGTTATTAATTTTTTTAAAATTTATTTAATGTTGATTATTTATTCAGTAATTTATTTTTTACTGTTGTTGTTCCCGACAATCTACAAAAATAAAAAAATATATATGCTTGGCTGCGTATTGTGGTACGATACGAGAATGGTAGACTTTCGAACCTCGATCCTGCCCCCCCCCCCCTCCCGCCCTTGAAAAATTCTTGTATGCACCAAAGGCCAGAGTCGTAGGTGTGGAGAGGTAGGAAAAGGTCTACAATATGAATATGTACTTACTTACAGAACTAAAATAAAAATACTAACACTTTTAAAACTTTGTTTAAAGCAAAACGCAAAATACAAACATAATGATAATAGCCACAAATATAATATCAAATGATGCATTTATTATCAAACAATTCACACAAAATACATAAAAAATAAAACATCTTTATCTAAAGTTAGTTTTTGTTGTTATAGTAAGTAGAGAAAACTTAGTCTGCATACTTCAGCCAATCTTGAATATTTCCGTATATGATAACTAACTGCTAAATTTTTCAGGCAGTCACCCCAAAATGTCTTGGCGGTCCAACGGTCGATCGCGATTGACGTAATGCCCACCCCGGATCCACAGCATATAGTTTGATAAATATTCTATATAAATTTACTTAAACGCCCTTTTTGTTTGTGTCATCCTGTAACGGGTTGCAATAGGCTTTTACATTCATTTCATCTCTTAGTTGGTTTTGCTATCACTTTAAATTCATTAGTTTTCTCAATTTTAATAGAGCCTTTGAGCAAGCTTATGGGTCTTGAAAGTGATTATTGAATCAGCTCTGAAATATAGAACAGGAAATTAAGAAGATGAACTATGGTCAGTTTTAACCATAACTATTATCTAGGGCATTAAGGTACTTTGACGCTTCATGTTTCAGTCTTGTCAACCTCATAGGCCCATAATACCTTTTTGATTCAACTTGAAGAGAACTTTCATGTTCTTTAAAAGAACCGGTTCTTATATAATTTATACAAATTTTTCTTCCTTTTCTTAGTCTTATGCAGTGACAAGATTTTGAATAAATTAAATACAGCTTCATTTGTCCTGAATGCCTGCTTATAAAAGTTATTAATTAATTTGAATTATAAATTTAAGAGCTATTATTTTAAATTATTAGTCTATTGTAAAGTTTGCAACGCCTTAAAATATTATTAAAAAAAAGAAAAGAAAGAAAGAAAGCGAAAGAAAAGAAAAAGGTGTATATAGGCTCTTTTTACCACCATAAACAAGTTTTTTTTGTCCAACATACCTTATTTCTGTAAGGTAAAAGTCTTGTACCCATCGATTTGTGCAGTGGCGTACGCAGACTTTTTAAAGGTATCCGACTACGTTCGGAACCGTGATTTTAAAAAAGCGCATAAATTAATAATTTTCATGATATTTAGTGTCACTTAGATTAGAATACATGTATACAATGGTTTTAAGGACATTTTGACAAAAAAAAATTATTTAAATACAATATTTTGGCAAAAAATTAATTTAAGAATAATCTTTTTTCAAAATGTTCTCCTTTTGTGAAAAATGCTNNNTTGCCTGTATATAGCTCAGACCTCTGTACAGAGGCTTAACTATCATTTTTGAAAAATTCACATTATTTTCAGAGTTAGCACCTATTGAAATATAATTATCGGCGTTTTTTTCTTAAAATTGCTCCCCTCTGTTGTCGTAAATTATGGATAAACCACCTTCTAAGTTATACATTTCAAAAATTCTAGTTGAGCCTCTGTACAGAGGTCTGAGCTATATACAGGCAATATATTGTTATAATAAAAGCATTTTTCGCAAAAGGAGAATATTTTGAAAATTGTTCATTCTATGTTCATTTTTTGTCAAAATATTGTACTTAAATAATTTTTCATTGTAATAATATTCTTAAAACAATTTTATATACATTTTCTAATGTAAGTGACACTAAATATCATAAATATTATCCATTGATACGCTTTTGCAAAATCACGGTTCCGAACGTAGTCGGATACCTTAAGGAGAGTACATTTAAAAAAACTGTACACGAAAGCACCAAGGTGTAATCTTTATGCCAATAACGTAACATCTTTTGATCCATGACAGGGGTTTGAACCTCCAAAGCCACATTCTTGTTTACGCCACTACATCTTTGTGACAAACATATATGTGTAAAATAAAGCTGTACAAAAAACCAGCCAGTGGTTCCAGTACTGGTTTAAGCCCACTTCGGGCCCAGGGCGCAGAAGTTCTACGAGCCCCCTTGGCACTGACGGATGCAAGGAGGGGTTCTTGGATCCGGTTAAGTCAAGCTTATCTGGGCCCTTGGCACCCACCCCAACGCTCAATGGATAAACCTGCACTGAGTGACGCACACAGGAATTTTTCAAGGGGGGGTCAAGGTCAAAAATCCACCATTCTCATATCATGCTCGAATACGCCGACCATGGGGCGTAGCTACCGCCGTATCAATGGTACTGGGACCCCAAGCTTTGGGGGCCCCAAAACGTTCAAGCAAAATATCGGAAAATGTTAAGGGGTCTCTAGAAAGGGCCCCCAAGGAATTTTGATACAGGGCCCACTTAGGACTAGGTGCGCCAGTGACGCCAACAACAAATTCTTTTGATTTTGTCGATTTTCGGGATGAAAAAACGGTAAAAAAAATTAATTATTGAATAAATAATTAGCATTAATTAATAAAATTAATTATTAATAAATACTTAATTAAATGCTACGTACTACATACATAGGATTATAATCAATCGGGAAAAAAAATCAAGGGCTTTGGTGGGTTCCGAACCCGGGGACCCCACCCCCTTGTGTGCACCATTGAAACTAGCCGATGATATTGAAAAATAATTTATATCTGATAAACATATGATATTTTTCTCCTTTGTTGTTGTATAACCGGGGTAGGCATTTAAGTAGATCGCGATCGACCGGTGGACCGCCAAGACAATTTGGGGGAGACCGCCTGAATATTATCAGTTAGTATTTATATGGGGAAATATTCAAGATTATGGCTGACAGTACGCAGACAAGGTCTTCTACTGACTATAATTAGGAGAACTAAGTATAGATCAAAATGTTTTATTTTTTAATATATTTCGAATTGTTTGATAATAGATGCATCATTAGATATTATTTTTGTGGCTGTTATATTATTATGTTTGTATTTTGCGTTCTGCTTTAAACGCGGTTTCAAAAAAGGGAATTTTATTTACGTGGGTAAGTACATATTCCGTATTGTTGACCTTTTCCTTACCTCATATCTACGACACTGGACAGTGGGCGCACTCGTTAATTTTTCAAAAGGTGCACGGCGGTCTAGGGTCGAATGTCTACCATTCTCATATCTTACCCCAGTCGCTGCCAAACATTATATANCAAAACGAATATACATATATATATATATATATTCGTTTTGTAGATTGTCGGGAACAAAGAACGGTAATAAATAAATTATTGAATAAATAATTAGCATTAATTAATAAAAAATTAATACTAACAAATGCTTAATTAAATTTTACGTACTATATACATGGAATTATAATCGATCGGGAAAAAAAA
>BMAV01026306.1:75847-95096 GCA_019973955.1 Trichonephila inaurata madagascariensis | reverse complement strand
TTAGAAGTAGCCCGTACCCTGGAAAAGTCTGCCCACCCCTGTTGTATAATATATTTCTTCCATATATATGTATACTTGTCATCTTACTTTTTGAATCTAAAAACAGTTTCAAAATGATAATGATACTATTATTTGGTGAACATATTTTAAGTGAAATTTTATTTCTTAAAGACCCTCCATTGTAGCACTCTTGTTATACGCTCCGAACACAAACAGGTATATAACATGATATTCATGACATAATGCAACGATATTTATTGCGAACAATTGTAAGATGAAAAAAAAATGTTTCTTCCTTATTCAAGAAGCCCCTCGAAATCTTTTCTCTACATCTGAAGAGTTCTACGAATTTTTGCTTAACAATTCGACAACGATTGACTCGAAGAGCTTCTCTTCAACTATAAGTTAGAAATAGAACGGTCAGCAAAAGAAGAATAACTCTAAACCGGACATGCCATCGAACAGAAGAAAACAGTTGACTGCCCTTCTCTTCAGTCCCTCTATGGCATCTCTGATGGTTCCGCATAAGTTCATCGCCGTGTATCATTTGGAAGAAGTGACGCGCCAGGGGAGGGTCAATGACCTTGAGAAACATCCAGTTTGGGTTGGAAAATGGTAGCTTAATCTTTCAGAGATCGAATGGAGTTTGTCCGGGAGTTGTGTTACAACAGAGGACACATTTATTGAAAACACTTAGAAACCACTGCGTATAATTCGAAATATATGTCTTTTCCCTTAGAAAATTCTTCTTCTTAAATTAAAATTTGACATCAACGAATTAAAACTCTTAATATCGAGTTACGGAAAATCGAATTTACTTTGGATCAAAGCTCGTAAAAATAATTAAATATGCACTTGATGTTACAATTTTGGAATTGTTGAAATATAATTACGGCGGTAAGAAGAAATGTTAATTTATTCTTTTAGAAAAGTCTAAAGAAAAATCGCGATGGGAATTAAAGATAAAATGTGTTTAAGCTTATAAGTGAGAAAATCTAAGCGCTTAGCAATACCTGGATGTTAATCGTTGTTTCTATTTGTAGTTTTTGAAAAGATAAAAGGAAGAAAGATGAAATGATAATTTCTCCCAGTAACGCGACAGTGTCCTGGGCCATTGAAGACCCGGAGTGTAGAGGAGGTTCGATGCACGTTACATCTATCCAGGTTGAATATCCTTCCATTGGTGTGGTAGTTAGGAGAGAGGCGCTAGCTCAGGTGTGGCCCGCATCGCTTCAATGTTCATCGCTGTTCAAATTTATGCCAATAGCATTCGTGTGACTTAAATATCATTCTCTGATTCACTCGAGAAACGAAAAACATTGAATAATTTTATCGTAAAAGATTGAAACATCGTTTTTAAAGACATTTCAAAACTCATTTTTGTAGCTTTTTACAATCTTTTTTTTTTTTAATTTGAAGCCTAAAACTAAACAATAATCATAGCTATTTAAATAAAGGAGAAAAACTTAATTAAATCTAGTATTTAAAACCGTAATATTCCCTCCAATGATAATATTAAATAGTTAATAATAATCTCTATAATCATATTGAAACAATCTTTGATAACTCATTATAGATAAGCTGTATGTTGTCCTATCGTGTTGCAATCTGTTTTGCAATTAGATTTGGGAATTTTTACATAACATTGTAATGCTTTTAGTGATATTTTAATTTATTTTGGTCTTTCAAATTTAGAACAAATTACGTTTGTTGGGAAGTCAATCTGACTAAACTGTTTAAAGATTGTTGCGCATGCGTATGAAAAGTGCCATGCGTTTTTATATTTCTCTTAAATCTCTTAATAGATTAAGTAAAGGTCATGTATAAAACTTTTCAATGCTATAAAATGGGCTGTTTTCATCTATTGAGGGATAAATTACCATTATAGTTAAATCAAAAAATTGGAAAATCTCTCCTTCGTTCAAAAAATCATTAATAAAAAAGTCAAATTAGACAATTTTTCTTAAAGAATTGTCTGTCTGATATCACAGATCATACAGAGTATTTTTCTTCTTTATTTTGTTACTGTCTTCATATGATTATAGGAGAAAATGCTTTAAATAGCTCAATAGTATAAAAAACGCTGGTGCCTTGTTTCAAAAAAATTGTTTGGGAACCCTTTTTTGGGGGTCCCTTGATATCTTACGATTTTTTGTTTACACATGTTGGTGGAGCCCATGTAGCTTGGAGGCCTCGTATCATTGATACAGCGGTTGCTACGTCTCTGATAAAGGATCCAATTTTATGCTGTGTTTCTAAGATATTTTAGTATGCATAATTTACATTCTTTTTATAATACTTTTCAATGTTATAAATAACAGTTAATTATAGTATGAAAAACATAAGACATAACTTCTAATGTAAATTTTATCCACGTGATTAATGCTTTCACACGATATCATGGTACTTTTTATTAATTTCTATTGTATTTTTATTTTATCCTTTTTAAATCCAATAACATCATTCTTTTTACGGACGATTTTTCAGTAACGTTTTAAGACAAAAGAAGAAATGGAAAAATTGCCCTTCGCTTTCAATCGAAATATTATTTTTTTTGAGAATACGAAAACTGTACATTACAAATCGACGCATGTCTTAAAGGTTTTTAGCACAGTAACATAAGTGACTTCCTTTGATCGATTGATTGATTGTTTGTAACATTCAAAAGCAACGCGAGGGCTATTGATGAAGGGCCTCAATTCTGAGCCACGATCAAATGACGAGGACGACACAAGAGGTGGCAATCTATTTTTTTTTATCAAACAACATTCTTAACTTCCTTATTAAAAAAAAATTAAAAAATTCTGATTTTTAAATATTAATAAAATTTATTTCCGTTAATTAAAAAACACATTTTGGAACTTTCAAAATATTTCAAAACCCCGATTTTAAAATTTGGATTTGCAGAACCATTTTTCATTAGAACTATAATAATCTAGGAAAGTTTGAATGGATGCCACATGGAATACCAACCACATTTGATATTGGAAAAGATAAGATAAGGAATAATTTTAGAAGGAACAACAATTAAGTGAACTATCGCATGTCTTAGAAGACGTAGATAATGTAAAGAACAGTAGAATAATGTAGAAATGTAATTAAAAAAATATAATGGTCTTTCCAAAATCATCCACTTCTCTATGTTAGTTACTTCTTTGTATCGATATAATTTTTCTTGATCGGATATGTGCAGTAGCGCACACAAAAATTTTTCAAGGGGGGAGTCCAGGGTCGAAAGTCTACCATTTTGGTATTATGCTCCAATATGCCGCACAACATATCTTTTGATTTTGTCGATTTTCGGGAACAAAAACAATACAAAATTAATTAGCATTAATTAATAAAATTAATTATTAATAACAAATACATAATTAAGATTTACGTAATATATAGATAAGATTATAACCAATCCAAAAAAAAAATCAAGGGCTATGGGGAGGTGTCCGGACTTCCAGGACCCCTCCTCCCCTCTGTGTGCGCCACTGGATATGTGTAATCCAGTTTACAATACAAGACCAACTTTTCTATGTTTTCTATGTGGAGCACTTATAAAGATCCCATGATAACCATTTTGATCGTAATAAAAAATAGTAGTTTACCGTAATTTTAATCTTTTATAACTTGATCAGTTTATGAAAGATAAAGATTGTAAAAAGTCTTATTTTGTTCTTTTAATCGGAAGTTTTGTTTCCCTCCCCTTTGTTTTTGTTATGTATTAGAACTTATATATATATAAACCTGACACATATATATAGAGAAGAATTGTCTTCGCTGCAATATTTTCCCAAAAATGATGGGCGTGTCCAAGTTACAAGCAGTAGGGTGGGTCGCAATTTTTATTTTCGTTTCCTTTTGAGAGCGCTATACCTTAAGAAAGTTGCCTTTTGTTTAGCCAAGTAAAATGGTAAGACATTTTTTAGATAAAAAAAAATATCTCCCACTCGCCCATCGTACTTACAATTTTAAAAAATGAAAAAAATTTCACTATTTTTTTTTTTGTTAATTTTTTTCTATAATTGTTTAAACATTGTTACCACTATTGTTCAAAATGTGAAGTTTGAGATATGAGAAGTTAGAAAAAAAAATTAAAACCTGTAAATTCGAAATAGAAGCCCAGTGGCTGAACGGTAGCATATCGCACTTTCGCACCAAAGGTCCGGGATTCAAACCCGGGCTGTGCAAGGTCTACACAGCCTTTCATCCCTTCGGTGGGTTGATCAATGAGTACCAAATTTACTTGGGAACTAAACACTGGAGGTTTCACTTTAGACTGATCTCCTTACCGGAACATCTGCTCCTGCACCTCAGTTCTCAAAGTCATGAAAACTGAGATGGGCACAGTAGGCCTTGGCCCTCATGGGCTGCTGAGCCACTGAGAAATTCGAAATATTTATTATTAATGTCGAAAAATCTCGAAAAAACAACAACCCATGTTTTTAAATAAAATTAGAAAGATTTCATAATTTTACTTGACTTTATGTTTCCTCTTTAATAAAGAAAACATAATACATGTGTATAACTTAAAGACATTTTCACATATATATTTTAACATTATATATGATCCTATTACTAAGCATAGTTTGCAAAAATATCCAATATTTTTTATTCAAATAATGCAATTTAACCATAGACTTCTAAGAAGATTCGAGTATTGATTTTGATAAAAAGAATCAGTCCGTTGGTATCTTCTTTCGTTTCAGCTCCACAAACGTCTCAAATTACGTGGTCCGTCGCCAAAAGCCCTTTTGTAGCTGAACAGTGCGACGTTAATATTCACTCACCCACACACTCCACAAACTTCTCGAAATTCTTCTGTCTTAAGTTTGACACAGCGTTTCACCTCTTGGGTGTGATGGGAAAGCTTTGGAAACCTCTGTCTGAGTCTTTATAATTGCACCTCATAATTTTGAATGTGGTATAAAGAAATCACAGTTGTGCTTGATCACAGATTTCATAACCCACTAACCAATTAATTATTGTATGTTGAATCTCATTTGCCTCAGGTTTTTTTATTGGTGTCTTGAATTGAATTTGATTATTTCAGTAGCGCACACAGGAATTTTTCAAGGGAGGGGGAGGGGCCCGGGGTCGAAAGTTCACCATTCTTGTATCATGCTTCTTTTGATTTTGTCGATTTTCGGGAACTAAACACAGTAAAAAACGAATTATCGAATAAATAATTAGCATTAATTAATAAAATTAATCATTAATAACAAATACTTAGTTAAATTTTACGTACTATATACTTAGAATTATAATCATTCGGAAAAAAATCAAGGGCTTTGGGGAGGGATCCGGACCCCCAGGACCCCCCCTTGTGTGCGCCACTGGATTATTTTCATTATCTGAGTTATGAAATGCCCCATGTATTTTTATTTTATCGGCTACAGTGTGTTCCAATTTGTGTGGCTCCAGAGTTTCACTATAAGTACTTTGATGAGTTTGAAATCTTTGTTTTTCTTTCAAGCCGCTTTGCTTAGTTGTGAATTCGTTTCTTGCAGTTATACGGAAACTCCCCACTCATAAAGGCAATCCTAACAGACAAGTCGTACAGTTATTGAAAGCATGTTCCCCTTAAAGTGTGAAAATTGAGAATAGAATTTACTATCCTAAGCCATAATAAGAATTATACTCCGATTAGAATTTTAAGCATCTGATCATTTGCTTTGGGAAAAAGCACTGAAAAATTGAAAGACAGCCAAAGTTCAAAAGGCCTTTTTCCGGCACTATTGTTATTTGAGATGAAAAAAAGACAATCTGAGACTCATTCCAGCTCTTCCTTTTTCTTTTTCAGATAGAATAATTAAGAGAAAATATAAACATTTATTTTAAGTGATATTGTATAAATGAATTTATTACGTTGTGTGTGCGACTTAGTATATACTCTGAAAATACGCATGTGTAAGCGATTAGATATATATATATATATATATATATAGTAGACCTAATTCCTTTAGTTGATAAATTTTTTCCCAATATCTTAAAATTTATAGAAGTTCTGCGGTGAGTAGAATCTAAAAAGTTTTAAAATGTGTTAAAACTTTAGCATACAGGACATTACATTAGTTAAAATGAAACAAATCTTTTGAGAGTCCTTTGAAAATATAATAAATTAAAGATTATACATCAATTAATACGCTTAAAAAATTTATTTTTTTATGTTTTTATTTCAAGCTATGAGTTGAATTAACAAGAATTTCATTCTAAACAGTACATTAGGAATATGCATGTGTTACAATATAGAATTATATTAAATAGTCGCACAGTTTATTTGATTTAACGTGAATTAACATTGTATAAGAGCTATTCAAGAAATATCGACGTGGAACTTTGGAATTCTAAATTACGATCAGATGACTAAGTTACACACATTAATTTAAACTAGATATACAAACTTATATACTGAAATAGACGTAACGTAGATTTATTATGATCAAGAAAATTGACACTAAAAATATTAGCTTTATGTATGAAATATTATGTTATTTATTTTACTTCCATTAGAGTCATTTGTTATACAAAAATGAAAGGCTGGTGTAAATAAAAAGACTTTTATATGTGATATGTGACATAACATAAATTTATCGAGTGGTTAAACTCATTGGACATCATAGGCATATAACTAAGGTGACCAACCGTCCTCGTTTTATAGGTTCTATCCTTCCTTGAAAAGTGTCCTCCTTTTCAATATTTTAAGGTATCCGACTACGTTCGGAACCATGATTTTAAAAAAGCCAATAAATGGATAATTGTCATGATATTTAGTGTCACTTAGATTAGAATACATATATAAAATTGTTTTAAGGTCTCATTTTGACAAAAAAAAATTATTTAAATACAATATTTTGGCAAAAAATTAACTTAGAATGACCTTTTTTCAAAATGTTCTGTTGTGAAAAATGCTTCTATTATAATAATATTTTGCCTGTACATAGCGCAGACCGCTGTACAGAGGCTCAACTAGAATTTTTGAAAAATTCTCATTATTTTCAGAGTTACCACCAATTTAAATACTTATCGGCGTTTTTTCCTTAAAATTGCTCCCCTCTGTTGTCGTAAAATATGGTTAAACCCACTTCTAAGTCGTATATTTCAAAAATTCTAGTTGAGCCTCTGTGCAGAGGTCTGAGCTATGTACAGGCCAAATATTATTATAATAGAAGCCTTTTTCACAAAAGGAGAACACTTGGAAAAAAAAATTATTCTAAGTTAATTTTTTGCCGAAATATTGTATTTAAATAATTTGTTTTGTCAACATGTTCTTAAAACAATTTTATACATGCATTCTAACCTAAGTGACACTAAATATCATAAAAATTATCCATTTATGCACTTTTTTAAAATCACGGTTCCGAACGTAGTCGGATACCTTAAAACTGATCTGTTATATCTATTCAGAGATGAACTACACATGTTTCCAATATATCGAAAAATGGTCTGAAACAACAGTTTTCAATGGTATATTTTACTTCATCGCAAGTAAATCGGGCAGATAGAGAAAATTGTGTTGAGTTTTTATCGAAAGAAATGCCTGATATTAAAATCGACGACAATGCTCTGTTTGAAGAAGAAAAGACGATTGAATGCATATTTAAATTCTAATAAATTAGAACAATTGGAAAATCAACATGCTGAAATTGATAAGAGACGGGTGAAAATATTTAACCATTTGAAAAATGAACACATTCCATATGAAAATTTAGTTATTCTTGTTGAATTTTCGTTGTGCTGCCCTGGAACTAATGCAGCTGCTGAAAGAGTTTTTTTTCAATTGATAATGATTTTTGGACAAGTGAGAAATCAAGATTGAATGTTGACACTTTATATATAGCTGCAGCACTTACCATAAAATTCATTACAAACGATATTTCTTGCCCCAAAATTTAGAAAATAATATATATATTAGAAATAATACATTGATATATTAGAAAATAATACATTGACAAAAAAAAATTCAATGGAAAAATACTCGTTTAGGTAAATAATTAAAAGGAATGTAAGCTCAGCGTATTTTGGTTTGAATTAATAAAATATTTCATATTTTCACTTTGTAATTTTTTCTTAAATTTTTCGTCCTCCTTTTCATCGTAAAAAAACTGGTCACCTTAATATAACAGCGATCACGTGTTTCCAACCCAAATCACTTAATAAATTCACGTGCTTCAAACCAATCTCTTCATGCCCATAACTGTTGCCAGCTTTTGTTTTTTGCTCTGAAACTTTTTTTAAAAAAGTACATATTTGTCAGTACTAATAATGCACATAGGTGAACAAAATATACTTGATTTAAAAGTGCTCCTATAATTTTTTTTTTAATTTTGAAAATTTTTTTGAAAGACTTTAATAAAATAGAACGTATTTGTTTGACAATCAAATTTGGAAATTATACCTAGATTTTACAAACAGAACAAGTACAAGTCTAATCCTATTTTTGAATTCAGTGGAGAGCATGTGATTGTATGTATCACGTGACCGTCATTATTTTAGTATTTGGTACACATTAAATAAAGTAAAGAGATCGAATTTGTGTGTGTGTGTGTAAATGTGTGATTGGATTTTTTTAAAAAAAAACGAGTCTGCTTTGTTATTATTACCAAGTTTCATTAAAAACGGTTCAATAGTTTTAAAAAAAATCCGCGAAAATATGTTTCTTGACTTTAGCTCAACGGTCTATTCCTGACTGATAATGTTTGTTTATAAATGTGTGTTGACTCAAAACAGCTTTTCGCTCATAAATTCGTTATTATCTAATAAAGATTTTGTGTTCTGTTTTTGTTGACATAGTACGAGGAGTTGGATAAATTTTCTTCATTACGTTTTGTACAGGTTTCGGTCATTTTACATATTTCGGTAAGTCCACACTCTGTAAAAACTAAACTAAAGAAGGCGGTAAAGCTTCAAACAAACGGAATAGCTATAAAAATACACTTTTACTTTCAACCAATCACGGAAAAGTGATTTTTGAAGCCTAAAATCAAACAATAAAAAAATCTTAAAAAATAGTCTTAAAATCACTGGCGTAGCTAGCTCTGAGGACCCTATATCAAAATTCCTTCGGGACGCTTTTTTTAGATATGGGAGTCCTGTTAGTGAGACTGTAGTTAAACATTTTGGGGCCCCGTATCATTGACATGGTGGTAGTTGCGCCCTTGCTTAAAATTAAAATCGCACTTTACAGAAATTGGTTTTATTCAAGAGGAAATGTACTTTATCTCTGGTTTCTAAAGATTTGAAATGACTTAACTCTATTTAAATGTTGTTTAATATTCTCAGAAATTTAAAAAAAAAAAAATGTTTCGTAATCTCATATTTCCGTCTTTTTCCTTTCAAAAAAATTAATATGTTAAATCTTACAATGTTTATTTCACCAAAATATTGAACTTTTTAAACTTTAGATCTTAAAATAAAAATAAATTATACCAAGTCAATAACTGTGGTATCTGGAATTCACAATAGACTCTTCTATACTTATCTATATTTTTGATATTCGACCTACAGATTCATTACTTCAACTTCGAATTCTGCTGTCTTCCGATAGCTGGTTGCATTTCTAAGTTATCAAGGAGAGATTGATTGACGAGTTATGGTAAAACCAAGGTTACTGAACAAAGAGAAAGAAGCAATCAACGTGTACACTAAAATGCCTTATGTGGAATTGAATAACATTTTACGTCTCGTAACATTTTATATCTCTGAGTTGCTTTCTCGCTCTCCAAGGTTAAATTTAGGAATATATCCAGAGATTTAACTACAATGGAGCAGTTTAGAGTTTTTAACGATATAATACCTTATTCAAACTTCTTTTTGTCGATTTTATTTTTATTCTTCAAATGTAATGAGTGGGTGAGTGGTTTCTTTTAACGTCGCACTATAAAGCTACACGAAGGCTACTGGCGACGAACCTGAAATTTTAAACCATGGTCTAAGTCAGGGAGGTCGGCAACCTATGGCACGCGTGGTAGTCAGTGGCACTCTACACTATTCTACAAATTTGGCAATTTTTGAGTGCATGAAATTTGATAAATTTGTAATGGACCTTATGCGACAAACATCTTCAGAATTATGGACATTTACGAAAACATCTGATAGATAACTCTGAAAAAAAATTCACAGTGTTTTTGAAAATTATTGAATGTCATTGCTGGAGAGATTTAGTTGTGTTTGAAGACAGAAAATTACATATACTCTGCTCTGTGTGCTTTTCGCTTTTCTTCTATATATTAAAGTAAAATAATCTTTTCTCATATGAAAAATATTTCGAGTTCGCAAAGATATTGTTTCACAACTGAATGCTCTGAATCGTGTCAAATCGAAAGTCATACATTATACACCTGATTTTGCGATACGAAAGTAGAGCGGTACAAGTACTAGGTTAGCATTAAAGTTTTTATTTATCTTTTTATTTAACAGTAATGAAGGGAAATACTTATACTTTACGTTGTCTGTTTCTAATTTTAATAAATATGTTTAAAAATACATATATATGTACAATTATTATTTTTAATATTTTTGTTGAAGAAATAGTTATATTTTATGCTGTTTATTTTTATGATCAGAAATATCTTTAAATGATGGAAAATGAATACATAATAAAACTGTAAATATCTAACTTATTGACATATATTCTCTAAAACAGGGGTTTCCGACCCCCGGTCCGCGGACCGGTACCGGTCCGTGAATCAAATACTACTGGTCCGCACAAGAAACATTAAATTATTTCCATTTTATTTACTGCGCCATATTTTTCTTGGGTTTGGGATTTTTTTTTTTTTTGAAAATCACTTTATATTTCTTGTTAAATCACTTTATATTCATTTTTTGTGTAGCTGTATTTTATTCTGAAGGCACGTTTAAATACAATAAAAATAAAATTATTAAAACAAAACATGCTAAAATATAAACAATCAACATCCTCCCCCTCATCGGGCCGCGGTAAAATTATCCAACGTTGACCGGTCCGCGGCGATAAAAAGGCTGGGGAACTCTGCTCTAAAACTCCACATGCATTTTGGTCGGAATCAAATTGCTTCAAACATATCTTACTGTGTGGCACTCTGAATCATATTGGTAGATTGGTTTGGCCCGCGACAGCTAAAAAAGGTTGCCGACCCCTGGTCTAACTGATGAGAACGACACCTAAGCTGGACGACACCTCTCTCTCTGAACTTCCACACAACATCAACGAGAGAACTTTCAGCCTCGACAGAATTAACAAGCATCACAGCCCTACACGACGGTCTTCAGCGACCTTCATGACATACCGGCAATTTAGTTCATGACCTTAACCATTTGCCTACGAGACTTTTTTATGAACAAGTTAATGCGTGTTCAATGTAATGTTAATTAAAAGATTCTTCTAGTTTTTTTTTTTAAAAATATATGATACATACTTAACTCTCTCTCTCTCAATCTAATGACGTTCATGAATAGAATTCCTTAACTACTGATAACAACACCTGACCTTTTGAACTGAAGCAGTTTTTTTCCCAGAAGAAAATAAAGCTTTTTTATAATATATTTCTATTTGGATCACCCGAAAAGAATGCCAACTTAACAAATAGTTTAAAAATAATGCATTCTGTTTTCGATATTTTTAAAAATTCCTGTTGGAGAACAAATCCCTGTTTGTCAGTTAAGATATTAATATATGCTTGTTTTATTTATAAAATTTTTATTTATATTTATTAGACTTTTCCAGAAAATACCTTGGTTAACTATTGAAACTTGACTTGTAATGCATTGCGTAGTCAATGACGTAAAATGATGGGGTTTGGGGGTTTCAAACCCCAATCTTAGACCAACGGATTTTCAATTTTTAGAATAAAGATTACGTCTCGGTGCTTTCGTCTGCATTTTTTTTATAAATGTACCCCCTCCCATGGAAATAGTCCAAGCAGTGACGTACACAAGAAGAAACGAGGACTCAACCCCTCTAATTTTTAATTTTTACCATTTAGAATACCCCTTGGCACTTTAATCTACGTGATTTTAGAATGGAAGAGAGGTCTGTGTGTAAGCCACTGAGCGTGGCAGAGAATCTTTAGTTAAATTCAATTTGAATTCTTTTTTTTTAAAGAAAGAAAAGAAATGTTTATTGTATTTTACAATAGATTTTCCCATGAACTTATTTTTCTAATTTTCTTCGTCTGTAAAATTCTAAAAAAAACAACAACACCCAACTTTGATGATTACTGAAGTATTAATTGATGCCTTCAATATTGAGGATCACAATTGGATTAAATTAATATATTGTTAATTTGATTTCTAATAAAACTATTGAAGATATTGTTTTTTAAATGAAGTTAAACAAGTAAGTTACTACAGTAATGAGACTGCAGATACACTTATAGGAAATCGATGTGATATTTCGATCACAAACTTTGCAGATCTAGCCCCTTTGGAATCTACTCCCTCAATAAAAGTATATTACTCTCCACGTGGTGCCTCCCGCCAGATAATAACTGGTATTCTGCTAGTCGCCCAGGGCTTTGCACGATAGCGAAGGCTTAGAACTGGGCTAGGTTTAGACGTGGCCATTTGAGACGTATGAATTTCTAGAATGGTGAAAGGATTTTTCCTCTGTATTCATGTTCCCTCCCTGTCAGCCCTTCTCATCTTCTTGCTTGTTTGGCTGTCTACTGGAGGCATTTGATGGCTGAGCAGGAGAGGATTTTCGAACTACTTATGCGACGAGGTCTTTTGGACGTGGTGTAGGCTTTCCAAACCAAGGGGATAAGCAACAACAACAAGTAAACTAGTCAAATTACTGAATCAGAAATCCAAATTTGATGAAATTTTATAATGTGGAGCCAATACAGAATTAGCAACGACGTTTAGTCACATCCCATACTTGTTCGATCGGTATGAGATTTGAAGAGAGTGATGGCCACAAGGAACATCTGCTCATCTAGTAGGGCACGTTGGTTGATGCGTGAAGTGCGTGATTGAGCATTATCCTGTTGGTAAAGGGGTACTGCCCCACCCCGGAAAGAATGGGAATGTCACCGGACACATCACAACATCCACATGTCGTTAAGCCATCATACCAGGCTGAACACATTCTAGAAAGGATCTACTAGCATACTCAATGGCGCCTTAGCCATGAAGGCACGTTGTTGCGTGATAAAGCATTCCACAATTTCGGCAGGATTGGACCTGTTATCGCGTTGGTGATACACTCATACACAGCGACTGTCATTGGACAAATAGATAAGCGATTCGTTTGATAATAGGATCCGGTGCCATTTCGTCATCCACGTTATTCTAGCCTAGCATCATTGAAAACGGAATAGTCTGTGCTGTTGGATCTATGGCAGTCTTTTTAACGGATGTCATGAGTGAAAGCAACCAATAGATTGATTAACCAGTCGGTAAATGCATCGATCTACACGTGCTGACATCATTTTCGCCACACCGTACCCCTAAAACTTATCATATTTCCTTGTTCTAACCGTATTTGTCATGTCACTATGCACAGTGGATGCATATGAATGGGTGTCAGTTGAGATTGGCCTGTGAACTAATTTACCCCTTTTATTCCAATCACCATGCCCCTCGTAAATCATCTGTCTGCTCAAACTGCTACCATTGGAAATGGCAGGGCATTCTTTGCTATTACATGCATCTTCTGAAACAAGACAAAAAATTCCCGCAATGATTTTCCTGGAAGAAATAAGTGTACAGATATTTCCCATTTTTCAGATTCCTTCCCTGATATCCTACTCAATATGCATCGTGATCTTCTCTTTCACATCATTTGCATTATTCAATGAGGGTGCGTGCTGTGATATTTGCATATTTTTCTGGCCACTCTGTTTTGGTTTTGCATTTTGAATGTCACATTGTGTATATGAAGTAATCAAGTACACACACATTCGCTATTTTAGTATTATTCAATAAACTCAGCAGAAGATGGAATATAAAAATCTATCAAAAGAGGTGATGCTGAGAAGCAGGCATTACTTTTGACTAGTACTTTTAAATTCAATTTCTTAAAACAATCATTTTACCCAAGTAAAATTTACCACGGAATGAATGTATTTTATATGAAAAATATTTATTCCAATTGTGTTTTTAAAAAAATTCTGGATAAAATAACATGCAAGAACATGTCAACACTTGTGCCAAATCAAACTTCATAGTGGATTGTAACACATTTATTGTAGAATTCACTCCTTATAAATCAGATATATACATAAGTGTGTTTCCCAAATACACCAGTATATTTTTCTGTATAAACAAAATAAAATTACTGTATTTTTAGGACAACAGCAGAAGTAATTGCTTATTTTAAAACAAAATACGAACTCGTTACATGATATAACGATTGGCATCAAGCCAATTCGCAGCAGTTGCCGATGCAAAGCCATATTTGGGTTCAATAAATATGAATATCTCAGTTCATTTTTATCGGAGCTCTAATATATTTTACAAGAACAATAAACATTCAGATATGGATTCGAAACTGGTAAAATATTTGTTTGTGTCATGTAGTTTGATTTATTTCTGGGGGGCAGATAATGATAAGAAATTATTTGAAATCTCGAAATGCATTAAGCAAAAATGTGTTTTTAACCTTTCTTTTGATATTTATTTTGCATTAACATCGCGCGATATAAGTTTAAAATATCTCTTAAGTCTAAGGTAAAACTTTTAAACACAGGAAACACAATTAACATACTTTTATTCTAAGTATTACAGTCAAATCAATGAATAATAAATAATTAATTATAAATAATAAATGAATTATTCTACAAATACTATATAAATACTATACTATATTCATACAAATACTATAAGTGGAATACTATTTATATTCTTCACAAATATTGGTCGTCTTTATATGAAACTATAAGTTCTCTCTATTTTGGTCATGAATTTAGGAACAAGCCCTCTAAATGGTTTGAATCATTAATCCCAAACTTTTCGATAAAATATTTAGTATCTAAATGTGCAAAAAAATTTTCTTTGGAATAATTTACGTATTTTTTAAAAAATTTAAATAACTCTGCAACGTTTTGTAAAAAGGCGAAGTTAATTTAAATAATCCAAGTTCAGTCTCAAAATTTAGAGTAATTTGGTAACGCTGTTACATTTGAGGGGAATTTCTCATACGAAGATTTGGAGCGATTAGCAATTTCTAACCCTGATAATTTGAACTTGGTGTGTAACATTTTACTCTAAGCACTTCCATACTTAACGAGAACTTCGAGATCTCGTTAGATTTAACGGTCAGAGAGAGAGAAGCTGTGCATTATTCTTCTTTGTGGACCTTGGCAGCAATTTCTAAATCATTATCTTGCGACTGAATTTCATATCACTCATTCATATGAGGGATTTGAATCTGTTCTAGAATAAAATTATACTGAATTGAATATTTTGTACAGACGGATACAAGAACCTATTGGGTTGTCTAAAATTTTGGTACAGAGAAAGAACTTTTAGTTTTATATATATATATTTTTAATTATCAACCATTATATTAAAAGCAAAACTGAATCATGTAGTTTCAATATACAATACAGGAGTAGCGTAACGTATACCCCTGCATTGCTGGGGGGGGGCAGAACTGTAGGGGCACAAAGTCTGACTAATGCCCTTTGTAAGTTCCAGCTTAGGGCACAAAACCTGACTTTGTTGGGGGGCCATAACATTCTCCGTTACGCCACTGCAATGCAGGGCTCATCTGAAGATGATATAATATACTTAAAAAATAATTTTTTCCCTTAAATTAACAACTGCTGAAACAACACCTTTTTTATTATGAAACATATTTCCTTCCACGTCGCTCGTCGTTGCGCAATTCCTAATAGAAATTGCAAAATTTTCTCTTCTGTCATTTTATTAACAAACCAATCCACGCAACATTGGTCACCAAAGGGGTTTCTATGGACCCTTGAGGGGAGGGGCTTGCGACTACCAAGGGGGTTCAGGAGCAAATAAAAATTAATTTGGGGTTGCGTGGACAACGGTAAGAGGTTCGTGAAAGGTTTGATATAAATCATCTATGACCCATTTACATTATTATTAAAGTTAAAATAAATCAGTCATGATTCTTAATATGAAGTGTAACCAGCAAATTTTCCTATGTTATGAATCGAAAACTATTATTTGTATTGTTAAGAAGATAAAATATATGTTAAGTAAGTATTTCTTAATACAATTGATATCTTGTACTCAAATTGACTAACCAAAATTATACTTTTGTTGAATTTCACACATTTTTATGAAACAGTCTTGTATAACGTTTATTAACACAACATAGTTCATTTTCTCTTACTATTTTCAGGACATCAAAGTTAAATTTGGAATTTTCCAATCATGCATTGAGATCAAGTTGTTTCACTTGGGGGTTCACGATCAAAATTTTGGTATAAAAAGGAGTAATAAGTTTGGGAATCACTGATAGGGAACGACTATTCAAACAGCAACATAGAATCAGATGATAACGTTACATATAGCAATCGATTGAATAAAAAAAGTAAAAAATATATATATATATATATCTGTACAAGAATTATCGTTGCCACAGTACAAAATGAAATAATTATTTCTTTTTTAATTGTTTGAATTTTTCTCATCAGATAGAGAAGATGAGCTTAAAATTCCCTTTCGGAGTAATAACCAAGAACCTGTGGGACGAATTGGCACAGATCTGTTACTGGACCCCGCAATTTCAAGCCACAGTCAGAAAATTATGATTTTTATTTTGCAAGTTAATTGTTGGGTGTTATCTAATTAAAGAGTTGCACTCTACAAACATTTCCAGAATTCTCAGATTCTTTTTATGACCTTGAACTCGACAAATTCCCTTACCGAGTCACGTAAAAACTTTGAAGCTGCGTTCGATTAAAGATACACACAGCAACACCATTATTCCCCACGACGGACTTCACAAAAACTGCCAGTTTCACCGATCACGAAGTTCGCGACCTAAGCTACCAGATTCCATTAATCCCGACCTATCCAAAATCACAATATAGTTTTAAAGAATAAAATCATCTTTTAAGGAATAAGAAAGGTAAGTTATAAAATTAGCTTCATTTATTTCCAATGGATGAGTAAAATTAATTCGATAATTCTTTTCTTTTTCCTTCAGGATAGTGTCTCATCTATGCAAATGTGTGATAATTATCGTAAAATCCGGCGTATAACGCGCACTTTGAACACAAAGAATAAGATCGAAACTTAAGGGTGCGCGTTATACGCCGGGTATAAAAACCATAGTTTTAAAAATAACAAAAGAGATGAGCATTAAAAAAAAATTGTACTTCTACATTCATCTCGAAACACTGTTTATTTAAAAGAAACGACTTGCCTTATGAACTAAAAGAGTTATAGTTCTAGAAGTACACTATTTTTCAAAAGTCTGGGATAATACTTCGAATAAATGACTTCAAAACATAAAAGCAATGTATACTAATATTTCAAATTTCTTCGATAAAAAGGGGGTGCGCGTTATACGGCGAATGTACCTAAAAATTAAAAAAATCAGCTTGAAAGTATAGGTGCGCGTTATACGCCGGATTTTACCTTACCAATTCCTTACAGCTTACTTATGCCCTAACTTAACTCTTTCATATTAAAATAAAAATTTCTGCTTTAGGGCAGCATAATTTTGAAAATTATTTGCATAGGATTTAATTAAACGTAAATTAAAACAAATTGAGACTAATTGGTTTGGCACTAATTTCAAAGGGAAAAAAATATCTTCGTATTTATTTATTCTTCAGGAAAGAAATAAAAACTCGCTTCTCTGAAATTTCATGTGCGATAAACGTTAACATGAAGCAAGCATATTAAAATGATAAATTTTCAATATTTTTCGAAATGTCAAAGGTTAGATTTCTTTACAAAAAAAAAAAAAAAAAAAGACTCTTACTGACTTTGTAAATGAAACTTAACCCTAACTTCGACGGTATTTTTTGTTAAAATTCACAATCTAACTTTTTTGGTTTTATTTATGTGATTATAACCAAAAATACTTCTGTTTATTGCAATATTAAAACCCTCTATTTATCAAACATAATAATATAAAGCAGCATTTCTAAAACTGTGGGGCGTACCCCCGTAGGGGGGCATAACAACCCTATATGGCGGGGCGGGGGGCCCGCCTGGCATATAAAAAATTAAAAAAAAAAGATTTAAAATAATTATTAATTTACTGAAACGATATACATTCCGGCACAATAAAAAAATAAAATACATATTCAGACTTATAAATGTATCAGTACGGTAAAAGGTATATAATAATTAATTTATCAATGCTAAATTAAAAACAAGTTTAATAATTACTAGTGACTTCCATGGGCTTGTCATATGCAAAATATAATATTTATCTGGATAATATGTGCCGTTTATAATTAAAGTCGCATTGTAGTTTTGGCGTCTAAGCGTATTATTATTGCATTTAGTAGACAGTTGTTGTATGAAGAGAGAAAAGATGAAAATTATGACTGAAAATTGTGTCGCAAATATTCAAAGTTCAAGAAGCACTGATGTAGAGTACATTTATTAAAATACATTTCTGGGGAATATAATAATCTTTTAGGGGAGTTTTCCCTTCCCCCCACACTCAGAGATCTACCCTTATTATAATTAGCCAAAGCAGTTGCGTACACAGACCATGGGAGGGGTGATTTTATTCTAAAAAATATGTAGACGGAAGCGTCGATGGGTAATCTCTATGATAAAAATTGAAACTTTGCTGGTCTATGAGACCCCCAGTGTCATCAGGGGCTGTTCTAGGGAAGGACAATCCGGAACCCTGCCCGGGGCGGGAGATTTTAAGGGAGGCATTTGAATCGAATTTGAAATAAATATATATTGTTGGTAAAGAAAATTAGATATATTTTATATATTTCCTGAAATATTATTGAGTGTGAATTGTGTATTTTATTTTCTTTATTTTGTACTCTGTATGTTTAATGTCACTTTTTCTTTTATGTTGAAACTTGAAAGGTCGAGGCAGGAATATATATATATATATGGTTAAGAGCTGCCTTTTTATTCGTTATTCAAGGTTTAAAGGTGTGCATCTATGTGAAAAATTTTAAATTATAATTTTTTGCTTTCGAGAGAGGGGCGGCATCTTCCATTTTTGTCCGAGGCGGCCAAATTGCTAGAGCCGGCCCTGGTGTCATACACAGATTTATCTTATGGGGTTTATACATTCTAAAAAACACGAAGACGAAAGCGCCGAGGGATATTCTCTATGGTAAAAATTTAAAATTTGCTGATCTATGGGGGT